>JPKZ01001930.1:156536-180612 GCA_000803305.1 Toxocara canis
GGGGTGGGCGACGATAGGGAGAGGAGGAAGGTGGGGCATGCCGGGGCTGAGGAGAGGGAGAGCCAAGAGAGAGAGTTGATGGAGGAGCAGTTGAGTGGCCCCGTGTAAGCCTTAGGCGTATATGATTACGAGAAATGCGAGAGGTACTGTGTGATGAGCTAGACGAAGCACTTAGGTAGGATGGAGTCGTTCCTTGGTTTATTTAACTGAAGGCTTTGCCATATCCTCCTGCTCACCTGAAAATCGGCGAAGATAGATGTATGGCGAGAAGATATAATATTTGTCGAGAAAAAAATTTCAGGAAAGACGCTGTCGAAAAGGCTATTCGGTTTGCGAGGCTCAGTGAACATGGAACCTACACGCAGTCAGTGTCGTGCGCATCCGGGTTCGCCTATATCTTACAAAGATTCCTCAAGCGGGTTCGTAAAACGGTTCTCCATGTATGAATTTCGCATGCAGAATTTCGTAATCAAAAAATATTGCGGAATGCTGTACCTCCTCGGGCCTCCCTTACTTCGTCTTTCTTTGGCGCAATCCTGAAGAGGAAAACGCTCCATTGAGAAGACGACTTTCAAAAATTTTACAAAAGCAACATTACAGAGAAAGAACCCAACTGTTTTGGGAAAAACTCAAACGCGTGAGTCTAAACTTCAAAAATGGTACAATACATTCCTCACTAGAGTATAATAATCTGATTACCTTCTAAAGAAGAAAAACAAGAATAAGAATGTAAAAAATCTCTAAATTTGCATTCCCGATTCCCGAGATGCCACCACTGAATGAGCAGCGAGAATGTAAACTTTGGAATGTTTGCCTTCTTATTCTCGTCTTTCTTATATATACCACTGGATCACTGGATTGGCCGGGCTACCGAACATTCGCGGCGTTGCCGGTCACACTGCGTTCCCATTTTGCTCCTGATCTTGCTCTTCTTTGCTATGTTTTTCCGCCTTCTTGTTCTATTTGGTCTCTCCACCTTCTTGGAGGTCTCCCGAGAGGTCGTTTTTGTTCCATAGGGTACCCGCGCGAGCCCATCTGTCGTCGTTTATTCGAGCTACGTGGCCTGCTCAACGTAGCTTCTGCTTGCTATGTTTTTCCGCCTTCTTGTTCTATTTCGTCTCTCCACCTTCTTGGAGGTCCCCGAGAGGTCGTTTTTGTTCCATACGGCAACCGCGCGAGCCCATCTGTCGTCGTTTATTCGAGCTACGTGGCCTGCTCAACGTAGCTTCTGCTTCCGGTACTCTGAGATCACTTCTCGGACTCCAGTCCTATGGCGAATCTCCTCGCATCGGATGTGTTCGCGTAGCGAAATTCCTAACATACATCTTCCCATTGCCCTCTGTGCCGTCGTTAGTCGTCTTTCTTCATTTTTTGTTGTGGCCCACGTTTCGCTTGCGTATAGCATCGCGGGTAGCACCGTGCTGTTGAATAGGTGGGCACGGAGAGTTTTGCTCATTTTCTTTTTTCAGCACATCCTTTATCGAGTTGAACGCCCTCCATCTTGCTCTTATTCGTCGCGTTATTTCGGGCTGCATGTGGCGATCCATCTTCACCATCTGTCCCAAGTAGACATACTCCTTCACCTCTTCGATTACGTCGCCCTCCACTACTATTTGGTCTGGTTTTGTCGTTTCTGACCGCATGAATTTTGTTTTCATGCGGTTTAGTTTGAGGCCAACGGCTGCACTGTGAGTGCTGAGATTGGTCAGCATGGCCTGCAGTTCGTTAGTGATTGAGGCGATGAGTACGATGTCGTCTGCAAACCGGAGATGGTTAAAAGATTGGTGTAGAAGGTTTTGCAGACCTCCTCCATCTCCTTTTTGTTGGTCACCGTCCGGCCATCCTCGGTTTTTAACGCAGTCACCTCCCTTCTGTACTGTGCCAGTTCTCGTCGGCATCTCTTCATGCTTTTTCTTTCCTCCGCGACTCTCAGCAATTTTCTGATTTTGAAGTTTTCGAAATCTTCCTTCAAACGCTGCCTGATGGATTTGCATAGGATGGAATACTAGACTACTGTCCTTTCGTTTCTTTCCATGTTTTTCCTTCTTTCCATCATTTTCTTCGTTTCCTCCGAGATCCTTTCTTCTTTGTTTTGCTGGCGGTCGACTTCTGCCTTCTCAAAGCATGCCTTTATTTTTTGGATTAGCGAGTCGTAATCTTTGTCGATCTCTTCAAACTGATTCCAGTTCTCCGTCTCGATGGAATCTTTTAATACCACCTCGTCAAAGGCCTTTGTGCGTTGGGTTTTTGATGAAATGTGCAGTGCTTTCTTCTCTCTCTTGCTGTCGATAACGATCTTTGCCCGTACTGAGCGGTGGTCTCTGCCGGTATTGAATGGTTCAACGACCGAGACGTCTTGGAGTAAACGTCTGTTCTCGCTGCGCATTCAACGGCGGCTTTTGAAGAATGTAAATTTTATTACGTTACCTTCCTACTGTCGTTTTTTTAGCAGGTAGTCAGACCTATTGAGGAATTTTCTGTACCATTCTTGAAGTCTGTACCATTTAAACTTACGCGTTTCAGTTTTTTCTAAAACAACTGTGTTCTTTCTTCATAATGTTTTTTTGCAATACTTTCGAAAGTTATCTTGCCACATGGAGTGGTTTCCTCTTCAAGATTGAGGCTAAGACAATTACGAGTAATACTCATTGCATATCGAATTTCCTCTAATTTGTGACCCTCAAAAATAAAAAAAAGTAAGTTTCTAAAGCATTTTCTGTTTTCGGTTCAAGCTCAAAGTTTTGTTGCGAAATACCTACACGAATCCACTACCGTTATTATTGATGTTGCAAGTTTAAAGGAGCACCCACTTTCAGAGGCCGTTCGATTGCCCGATTATCTTTGGCTTCGAAAGCGAACCGAGCGCCTTCGGCGGTCATTCCGCGACACTCTTCTTCGGGAAACGATCCAGGCTCAAGTGCTACCTATCTACATGTACCTGTCTGATAGCACGCTTTGGGACTGAAGTCATGAAATGTTGCTATAAATCACTCATGGCCCCCTCTCTCACCCCCATCCTCTTCTAGCAAATGATCCTCTCTTTTTCTATTGCATTTATGTTGAGTGTTGCATGCTCCCTCAGAGGATGCATTCTGCTATATTTATCGCTTTACAGCAGTGTGCTTTCGCATAAAAGTTGCCCTCAATGCATTTCATCAGCGATTCGGCAAGCACGTCATTCTTAAGTGTCAAACCATCGAGCCGTTCAAACGAATGAAAATTTTTGCGAATATTTCCATTCATTGTGCCGCTTTGTTCTATTGTGATTTCATTTGTGCGGGTAATAAATAGTGCTGTGCCTGCGTGAAAACTGCACTCTTATTACGTTGGATGCACAACCCTCAAACAACTAAGAGTGCTCTTTTTCCGTTGAGAATTATCACACATGATCGTTTACAGTGAGTGCTGACACAGTAGCGTTTTCATTCGCAAACTGTTTCGCTGTCATGATCTGTGACGTTTGATCGATCCATTTAGAAATTGTGAAGGGATCTCTCATAAAATGCTCAACGTACGGAAACGTTTACAGTGGAATACAGCCAAAAAAATTTCGCAAATAATAGAGTTTGCGGTAATCAGGGGACAAACACACCGACTCTTTTCTCTTGATCATCATGTGCTCTTCCAGATGCTGGTGACTGTTTGACTGAATCACTGATTAACTGACTGGCTGATTAGTGCTTATTGAGAAGAACGGAAAACGCAAAACGCATCGACATAAACGCACATTCATAAACATACGTTTGCATAAATTCACATAACTGAAAGGACAGCAGGGAATAAGCAGACTAAAATCAAGAAAATATAAAAATCACTGAAAACTTTTAGCTAGAACAGCTTGCAATTAAAGCAACGAAAGATAAGCAAATTTCGGGACTCGGAGATAACATAAGAAGGAACGCGCATGGTAAAGAAAAATACAATGCCACAAAAAGAGGGAATGGGGTGGTGAACATGGTGTTCATTAGATGTTCAGTAGACTGAATTCGAGGGAGCACTTATCTTAAATGAATTAAGGCAATTCTCAAAAACATTTGAGAATCGCCTTGTTGATGGCGTAAAGTGTATATGATGACCGCAAACCAGGAGTAAACGGTGTTCGTTATTACACAACTGACTTTTGACGACAACAGCATTACTATATATTTGATGAACTGCAAACATATCGCGCCATACACAAAAAGAAATATTCGTATCATTTATGAAAATATTTAATCCCCAAAAAGCGGACAAACGAACATATGTAGAGAAACGCCACAATTCGTCTAAACTTCAAAGAATATTTCAGTACAGAATTGCGAACCAATGTGGTGTGCGCATTCAACGATCGCAAAATAGAACCCTTTAATATGCACTCCAAATTCGTATGGATGGAGAAGCGGATTCCGTCCTCAAAAATGAGACATACATTCCCCAAAAAGGGATACATCGACATGCTTCGCCCGGAGAGAAAAATGGTTCGTTGGAGTTCCGGTGTTGAAACGATGCGTAAATAGGATCGAAAACATGCGTCGTTGTCGAACTCTTATCTCACCCAGAGATTCGCAGGATCGGATGTTTGTAGCACAGAAGAATCTCGGTTGTAAATCTTTGGGTGGCGGAAGAGTTCGACAACGGAGAATGTTTTCGACGGGCAAGCGAGGCGACAGCGGACGAGATAGGGAGGCGCTTTTGGCGTGAAACCTTGGAAGTTGCACCGTGGTCCTGAACTTTTAGGGAATCTCTTAAAGCATGTAATTGTGAGTACGACGAGAAGTGCAATCACGGAACGTCAAATGTAAATGATAACACTTTATTGAAATTGACAGCTGAGAATATGCAAAAGATCGGTGCGAATACACTTAATTCATGCCTCATGATGTGCAATCGTTTTGGATTAACCGATCGCCATCTAATTCTGTACGTTAGACCACTGGAGGACTTCGTACAAAAACTGAGTGGAATCCAAGCGGAAGTCGCGTATTCACTGTACATCTAGCGATTTCCTGCATTGTCGACGCATTTAACACAACAACCACTGGAAGATCTTTCTCGTGCAAGGTGACAATTGGGCAAATTAGCACTCCTGAAAGAATTTATTCATCTTAGATGCACATTACGCATTCGCTAGCACCCTACGGTGTCATAAGACGATTTATGTCAAAAATGTTTTTTCTGTTTTTTTAAGAAATCACCAATTGCTAAGCATGTGGCCAGTAACTATAATGATGGAGAGGATAAAGCACTAACAGAAAGTAATACTTCTGAAAACCATAACAGTAAGCTTACTATTAGCCGAGAAAAATATTGTATATCCTGTTGTAAAGGTAGTTGCATTGTTAGTGTGCTCTATGAATACGCAGTACAATTGAGCACCATTCACTGGGGAAACAGTCTCATGTACCGGCGATGGATATGGGAAAGTGACATGCAATATACACAAGTTTGCGTGCAGGCAAATCTTGCTCTATTCTCATGACCACTTGGAACTTGCTTTTTCTATTACCATCCTTCGCATATGTCTCAGTTTCCTTATTTGTTGACTAAAATTACGGTTATGCGTGTTCCTCAAAGAATTTCAACCAATTTCAATGAAAAGTTTTATTGTTTTCCACCCATATTCCAACGTTTCTTTACAATTTTATAATTTATTCGCTCGATTGGCTTCTTGCAACAGAGTTTCCATGACCACTTTCATTGCTTATATTATATGTGAACCCCTCCGCATGCTATAATCCGCTTATACGAGATACAAATGTGATTTTGATTAGGGTGAAATTTTTCATTCTCCAACCTGCTTCATGTAATTAAGTAAACTTTGATCAGCAAGTAAATTAATAATGGCGGGAAGAAAAATTAATTGAGAGAAGCTAATTACTCAGAAAAGCCGAAACCATTCGAATTTAAGCTAGAAAATTCGTGCCGCATTCTCAACCATTTAAGCCACAAAACCATTATTTGCTCGGCAGCTGTCTTCTTTTAGTTACGATTGAGCTCTACGTAATCGGCACATTGTGAAAAACTCAACACTTGCCATCGTCTTCAGCGACTCCATCAGGAGCACCAATAAAAACAGGTTCCGCGCATATTTGCTCCTCATTGTCCTTACTCCAAACAATCGTTTCTCTATTCTTCGTATCTACTCTCACCACCTAAAATATTCTCAAAGCTATTAGACACGAAAATGAATTTACGCCAATGCAAGAAGCATACTGAACAGCATTGCCGAAATTTGATTCGTTCGCCACACAAAACAGATTCCGAGCACTTTTGTTGAACTAATAGTATATAGCAATTCATATATATTTGATTCAAGGCCGGAAACAATTGACTGAAAACTTAAAAATATCCTCTTTTTTGGGGTGGGCGAGGTGGGGGAATGAAAATCCTACAGATTTTTTGGCTCGTAAACTGCGCTTTATACGACTCTTCAAAAAATCGTTCAAGCGTTATCGATTAAGCGGCGCTTAACAACTTATTCTTAAACGTGTACTCAATTCCTTTACAATACGAAATATTTATACCAAAATTTTTGCAGCATTTTACAGCTGAGCAAAAATAAATGCGATGCCATTTGTTGAGACTTAAGCTTTCTGAGGATCGCGTTTTCCGATGAACTTGTAAATAAGGTGCTATCATCTTGTAACCGACTTTGATAGGATCATATCATTTGATCAAAAAAGTGTTGTTGGCCCATATGGTAGTCATTCTGGTAGTGTTAAGTCATTCCAAAAAAAAACGATTACCCCAACAGTAGATCCTTTATCATTTTGTATTGCACTTCCATAGACATAACGATATGGTTTCGCATTAAATCGATCATAGTTGTATTGCGGGAATTCGATTGCTGAAATTTGTGCACATTTGCTCTAACTTATTTTGCAGCGAAAAGGAGGTGAAAAAAGATCGAACTAAGTATATGTAATTATTTTACGGTCATGGTTGAAACAGTTTTCTAGTTGGAAATCATGCAATAATTTTGTCAATTTCGATCGCTTCACAGGCATTTTTCGCCGATATACCTTCGCCGACATGTCGAAAAAGAGGCATGCAAATGTAGTGTGTAACTGTGTTTGCAAAAATTTGACCACCGAACAAAATAGCACGTTAGCACGTTACCGCTCGAGCCTTCAGTGCGATGTCTCGATGTTATTGAGGCAATCGCACGCCGAGCACAGCCATCTCTTTGGCTGTTTTAGCCTGTTGTTAACCACCCGCTGGCTGGGCTGTCAGTGGTATGGGAACAAAATAGGCGACACTTAATTTAATTAAGAGCTCGATGAATATCCAGCTCTAATAGAAAATATTCAGCGTTTGATATCCCTCTCGACAAAAGGGTGAAAGGCGGCGAATTTTCATTCATTTCCACTAGCAGGACTCATCATTTCTTGGTCCAAACCACGCATATCTCTTCCTCTACCATCCCCTATCCTTCAGCAAGGGGTCATCTTCGAGCCAAATTTTGTAGATCACGAAATGTTGAATAAATAAGAAAGTTCCTAGAAGCGCCTCAACTCCTCGTTCGCATTGTATGCGAATAGAAATATAGTGCACTGAGAGGAACAAAAGCAAGTCTAACAAATATCCGAGAGGCGCGTATCGACGGCGAAGAATGAACCGTCTTTTTGCTTTATGAATCGACAACCCGGCTCGAGGTTTTTACCATACAGTAGATCGTCACCCGGATTGCACTCATTAGGTATATCGATTGGAATTACCATTCGATAAAGGTAAGCACGTCGACTGCTATCCTACAAATGATATTTGAATCGTTCGACGTGGACAAAAAAAACGATAACAATGTCCTCTTAATTTGTAACTTATTTGTGTTATTGTATAACAAAACTTTTCATCCCTTCACTCATTGTCATAGAACAACGCAGCGCTTCCCAATTGTTTTGTGTTTGTTTGTTCTCAATCTTTTATATCCTGTTTTTTTAATGTTTCACTTAAAATTTCGCATAAAGGAATTTCGAGTGGGACGGATATGGGCAAAGAATGGAAGGAATTTCAAAATTATCGACGGAGCAATAAAGAGAGCAAAACTATGCGTATATTCACCAATAAGTGATCATAGCATATGGTAGAACCATGAAACTCATCACAGTAACCGTCGTCAATCCTCAAAGACATTCATAAATTTTTGCACCCCTCATTTTACGCACCATATAGCTCCTTCTAGTTGTTTTCACTGAGAAATCATCGCCATTACATCACAAATTCCACGAGTTGATGTCATTTCATTTTGAAACAGTATTGTCGAAGCACAATATCGTTTTCGAACCATTTAATTTGAGACGGTACGGGTTAGCTCCTCCAAAAATGGTTTTAAAACTGAAATTGGGAGCAATATAAAGGCTGTCTGTAACATAACTACGACGAAGTGGTGATCAAACGAACAGAAACACAGCACTTCTCATGCACTCGTCTCGTCCAAGTACTGTCCATGTTGTGTACAACGAAACATTACCACATGAACGGCGTATCCGGAGCGCATTTTGTCCATGTTGAAATCTTCAAGATTGCCCACGTGATCATATCGTACGTAGTCGAGAAAAATGTGACCGCGATGTTCGAATGCATTAGCATGATGGAAAGTGATAAATGGATCGGCTCGTATCTTAACTGATAGCTCCTTTCCTGTATGCCGGTCGATTATGTGAACGATTGTCTGCAGAAAAAAAAATGAAAAAAAGCCATTTGTTGATGCAGATTCACTGTGAAAGCTAGAAGAGTTTGTTGATGTGTTACATTGTGCTTAACTATATAAATATATATNTGAAATTCCCGTACTTTCTCCTTTTCTCTTCAAGCATCAAAATGATTACCGTTCAATACTAGTGCCATTGATATGAATGTCAGTGATCGCCTGACGACTGTCACTGGATGAGTTTCGATGAGTTGTAATGACTTCAGGTAGCATGCGGTCGACATTTATACGAATCAGTCTTACATTCATTAAGAATAAATGAAAGGCCACTTTTATTCTCAACGTAACCACAACGTCATCTAATAAACTTATAGATCTGACACGTATGTCTCTGAGAGAACATCTGCATTTTTATTCTGCTTTAAAACCTAACTCATATTATCTAATTATTCCGTCATCAATAAACAAGGCAACCCGGGCAAAATTATTAGCTTTTGCAGCGCCGGCCACAAACCATTGCTAAAGCTGGCAGTGACGCTGTCTTTTCTTCGTTTCTTCAGAAGCCCCATCTGCTACTGTCAAGTTGAATTCTTTCTTAAATTAACTTGTGTCTTCGCAGAACCATATGTCTTCATGGTTGATGCTTTTGTGTTTTCAGTTGTTGCAAGTTAATGTACGCCTTTGTGAGCTCACAGATCTAAGCGTTGCGATCCATAACGTCGCCAATTTTGCAATGCCCGCAAAGGGCCCACTGACATTCCTACTCATAATGTCCATATAAATAAGGATATTTCATATGTATTTACACCATTACGACGGTTGCGTAACACAGTAGAAATAGCTAAACTAGTGGATCATCGATTCTGTTATGAGAAATATGAGTACCGTGACGTTACAGTAGAGCAAATTAACAGAAGGAAACGAATTAAGAGATCGGAAGAAACCTTTTTGCCATCGAGCCATTCAAAGCAGTCCTGGCAAGATTTGCGCGTAATCTGTGAAGCCATCACTGCTGGCAGATTTATCCTTAGGGGGCCCTCGAAGAAAATAATATATGAGGGGGTCATGCCGAAACTATGACAGTATGCAGGCTTAAATCCATCGGCCATCGCACATTCACCAATGATAAAGGTGCGTGCAAAGTCAGAACCACCTGAAAAAAACGCCCGTTGAATTTCTTTACAAAAGGATCTTCCGCTGAACATCGCAGAGCCATTCACTTTTCCAGGCACCTTTAGCATGTTTGTATTAAGAAGCTGCATCAAGGCTAGGTTATGGTTGTTCGTATGTATGTATGTTTTGTCTACTTACCGTTGGATAGATTCAACTGCAAGACGGCTAAATTAGACTTGTAAAGCTTCTTAGGTGCAGCCACCACCCTAGATTGGACACCGTGCCTTCGCTGAATGTTTTCAAACCAGTTCATTGACTACACGGAAGTTAGAGCAAACTAATAGGATAAAAAATTTCATGCAATATAAAGTGGGTAGGGTCACACTTTCAACAGGTGCGGCGCAGAAAGGCTTCGTCTTCAGTGGAATATTTGTATGAGCGGTTGGGCAAGTAAAGATCTTTATTTTTTGGCATGCGGTTTATGAAGCCGGCTGGTCTCATAACTGGGTTCATCAAAGCGCATGTCATATCAGTGCCCGGTCTGCACTACAACTTTTTTACCTTCACACTTTCAAAAGTAGCAGAGAACTATGTTCCAGAGGGTTTCGGCCAAACGCGTTTCTGCAACCGCGTTGATCACGTCTGATCAATCGGTTACAGGTGTAATACTCAAAACGATAACAAGTGCGCAACGAGGCGCCGCGAATGAAAAAGGACGCTTTCGCACAAGAACTCTGACACAACTTGACCCTCACGTAAGCAAATTTTCAGTCATTTTTCAGTCATTTTTAAGAACTACATGTATAGTGATACAAAAAATGATGAAATGCAGTTTTTAGCGAAGAACTGCGCGACCGCTTAGTATGACGAAAATAACAATTCAATAGCAATTGGTCAATCGGGTGAAAATCTGAATTCATTTTTAGCTGATTGCAATGGAAGCCTTGCCTGCATCGGCACTCCTTACTACTATAATGATATGAAAGTTTGCATAGGAGATCCACTCAAGGTGAGCAATATATGGAGAAAACTCCGTACTTCTAGCATCCAGATGCTTTTCAGTTGAAGCTCACGCACACGCATACGTGTAACCGAGCAGATGAGAAGTTGCAAACAGAAGTGCTTGGAAAGGTTCTACGTGTAGGAGTTGTATGATTGAAAGCCGTGTATGAGTAGATGACACGAAGCCGCTGTGCATTTTGATGTTTCAAGGTGAAATGCCATAAAAGGGCAACGAATGACGCTTCGCGGCTCGCAGCTTAATGGTTCCGTCGAGCACGAAGAGCACTTTCATTGAGCCCATATGAGGCCACGAAGGATCACGAAACAAAATGCACCATTGCAACGAATTATTTAACCGCTAACCGCTTCTATAAGAAACAGTAATGAGCTAATTTACGGGGCTGTAAGATGAAAGCCATAAACAAATTGTGTGTGTCGTTCGTTCGATAAGCTATCTTTACACCGTTTCCATTGTTGGTTATCGTAACGGAAGCGAAAAAAAGTTCAACTGCGATCGCAAAACTCAGTAATGAATCACACGAAAAACATTGCCTGTATAACCGACGGCAATTATAGCAGTTTTTTCTTTCAAAGATTACAAAAAGCGTTGCGACCAACAAACCACCCGATTTCAATGAACTATCTAATTATCGTTACGTGAATGTTGTTAGAAGTCACCGAAATAATTAATTGGAGGCGTTTTGAGCAAAATATTCACCATCTTTGTTCCGTTCAGTTTCGGTTTTGACGAAGACGAATTTCGATAATAAACCGAATCGTGCACCGATGTTGTAAATATTGCGATCCTCATCATAATGATTATGTGATGTGACCGTGTTGACGGCGATGTAATTGCTGAGGTCCTCCTAAAAGTTCTCAATCATATTTAAAAGAAAAATGAAATTAATAAGTTGGCGCGCACAAACGCTCAATATGATTGTCGACTTCTTTTACCATCTCAGCTGGCACCAGGCAATGCACAATGCTCAGAGGAATGACATGTGGCCTATTTAACTTTCTCTATACGAAAATTACTGAGCATCAGGCAAGGGCAGTCCTAGAAAACATGAAGTCTGTGAGGAAATTATCTGAAGTTGATAAAGCCAGAAAGGCGAAAATGAGGAAACGAGTTCGGTGAAAAATAATATCTTAATTTATTTTCACCATCGAAATGTTTCAACCAATTCGTGTTGCTTGAAATGGATGAAGCTGTGAATTCTGTTCTAGATCTTCTTCACGAACTCTCGGCATCGCATGGCAATTCGGCCACAAAGGCCACAAAATTATTGCAAATAGTCAAAAACTGAGTTTGGGACGAATAAAATTGACGTGAAGTCCAAAGTCTGCCAACAATGATTGGCAGCGTGATGCTCCCACATTTTACTCTATAAGTTGGAAGCTGTAGAGCTGTCGCTAATTACAGCAAATGTATGAAAGTGCCGAAGCGATCGCAAAAGAGTGAGTTTAAACTCCTAGTGTACCGCCCCTCTTTGAAGTGTTCGAAGGCGAAACAGGATTGTACAGCATGCGTCGTTGTTGATCAAAACATTTCCAATTACGATCTTGATTTACTTCGAAGAGGCATGAAAATATCGTCCGATGACGTCAAAGACATACAATTTTCGTTCATTGGCAATCGGAGCCCTTTCTCTTTTTCTCCCTTAGACTGCATAGTCTTAAGTGCAAAAACGATAAAACTTGAACTGAACTATGATGTAAGAAGTGTTTTAAAGTGCATGGTTTGTTTATGTTTTAAAGTACATGATTTCTTTGTGTTTTAAAGTATATGGCTTCCTTAAGTATGATTTCGTATGTTGTTGAGCTTTGTAAACGAATTTGCATCTGCCAAGCTGTACACTCACCCCTCGAACGAATTTACTAATGATGTGTTCCTGACTTGAAGCCAGTCCGAACCGACTTTCTGAGAATCATTCAACTCTACCTCGTTTGAGCTGCTCACAACAAGATCACCACCTCATTCCCTTTTTTTCCTGCTTCACTCCCTGTTGAGCTCTATCTACACCTATGACCGGTGGTAGCCGAAGTAATAGTTCTTTAACATTATTATGGTATTCCTACGATTTAATGCTTAAGCTCGCATACTCATACGGAAAACGATAAAGCTTCTTTCAACGCGCATGCTTTGCCATTCTCTATGTGACACCCAACAATTATTTTGTTCATTGCGGGCATCCGCTAATCAGTCACGATAAGCAAATGTGCATTTTTAACTCATAAAAGTAACAAGCAAACATATTTCGCGAACAAAGAACAACCACTATAAGCACCGTTTAAATGTTATCAAGACCGTTCTCGTCGGTGCGACACTTTTGTAAACCCACCATGAGTCTGAGCAGACTGAAAGTGATCTCCGTCAGGACAAATGAGCTATAAATAAGAGCTGATCAATCGATAAGGATGGAGTTAGCGGGATTGAGCAGGTGGGAGGGAGGCAGGCAGATCACAAATAAAATCAGGTTGCCTTAGGTTTGGAATATAAATGACAATGTCTGTTGAACTACAATCGGTTGCAAGGAAAGGAATGGGCCCAATGTTGTTACGAATTAAACACCGCGGCATTTTTAAGCAAATATTTTTCTAAGTGGAAACTGCAAGACGGGAATTAAGCTGAATCTTTCTTGCCCTTTGAGGTGCGAAACGCCTGGATGTGCAAATGATGTTACACGGAATTGAGGATCTTCTACTTGGGAACGAAGCTGAACGATCAGTAAGGCAACTGCCGATGGGATCGGCGCGAAGATCGGTGACACAAATGTTTGCGGCCGAATAACCTGTGAATTCCATAAAAAGTGGCTCATCTGTGAAGCTGTGTAATTTCATTAATATCTTGTGCAGGGCGCACAGCCGTTCGTTTTAAGCCCTAAACTAAGGTTTTGCCCGAGGCGAAGTCGTGATCAGTGGTCCTCGAAGGTGGGAAGGAGATTCAGGAATCTCCAGTTCTTAGCCAGGCCGGATGCTCGACGTCTCCGAAGGCTATGGCATGTTTAAGAGCTCCCACAGGATCCCATCGCGTCGTCAAGGCCCAGACGCCTCTGCTTTCATCCTCCCAACCACCCTTATGTTTAGCAACACTGTACCGCCTAGCATCGCCGTTACGACAACACTCGTTCAGCGTTCGACCTGTTTATCAAATTCGTGTCTGCTTTTGATTATTATCGATTAACATCAGTCATACATTAATGATTAAATCTTTTGTTTGCTGTGCTTATTTAACACCTTAATCAACAATCTTACACGCATATTTTAGCTAATTATTTTCATGCCGAGCTTAGTCATCGATGCCAAACTCGGAATGTTCTGTTTCCTTAAAGTGACATACCTTTTTAAGAGTCTCCAGAGAATTAGGATCAACCCGATAAATGTACGGTGTTTCGCTGGTTGCGTAGATGGCGTCACCGCATTTTATGAAATGGGATGAAGCATTGTCTGTGATCGGTTCCTTTTCGAAATAAGTCAAAAATCTTAAAGAATTTCGATTACGGCAACTTCTTCACTGATATGTTTTCATTCCTCTCGGACACTTGCTCCGACTTATTGATTTCAATGTTATCAAATATCCCTCCTGAATAATTGGCGACAGTGGAATAGTACTGAATAGAAAGAAAAATGGATGCAAAATTCAAACGAATCGATTCTTCACGACCTTCTCTATAAATAGACATATTTTTCAACACATTTCAGCGATAGGTTTTGTCTACTTGAAGCAAGTATCTTTTAATTGATGCAAGTCTCTTTCATACTTTACTGTACCGCAATGAAGTTGTTAAACAATGATCAGCAACCATTTATTAGAATTTTTTCTTCTGGAAAAGCTAATGCCCTCAAATATGTTTTTCGGCTAAACAAACCTTTGCAAAATATTTTTGCACGGATCAGGTACTGATTTCGTTCCAAACGCACTAATAACAATTCGTTTTTGCGTCATGTTTTGCGTATATGCATCGCTTTTTAGGTACTTCGAACTGTACCACATCTGCAAATAACTTTAAGAGTTTAAGCTTAAGAAATCAATGCTAACAAAGATGACGCATGAAAGTGTCGACGGTCATTTTCTTTTGACCGATAATATTAGGTCGAAAAATACAAGGAAAAGCTAAAATGTAAACAACCATTCACATGATCACTCGCTTCGAGTAGATGGTAGAATTTAGTTTTTTTTTAAAAGACACAAGCGTCGAGGTTGATGTTCGGCATTAAAGTTAGTGCATTTATGAGTTTGCTGGTTCGAAATTTTTAAACCATCTTCTCCCACTCGTTTTGGTTTGTTTAATGGACACTTCACTTACAGAAGTTACCCCATATATTTATTTTAACGAATTGGCTAATGATTAACTGATGCATTCGATAGAACAAAATATGCCGAACGGTTGCCGTAACATGCTCTACCTTTCCGTCTTCGAAATGAAAGCGTTGCAGCAATGCAAGACCATCAAACCAGTGTTTGTAATGGACATCACCAACCGAATATATTCCCGGTCCATTTCGTACCATCGTCCCCTTCAGCCATTTCGGTAGTTTACCTGATATAAAATAAATAATTCCTGGGTGGAGCACAATCTTGTTTGGGATTTTTTGTTCTTTTTTTTCGCAAGAGCTTCGAGAATAATACCCTAAAATGTCACGCATGTATGACCACCCCTTTCGCCAGCATCCCAATCATGCTCGTTGTTGTCTCTGAGTGCGCAAGTCGATTTCTTCTCAAGCAACCGGATTCTGGACTTTATTGTGATCATTTTTCTTCTTATGTTTTTATTTCATGGTTCAGACGTATAGAGTTCGCAAAAGAACAACGAGTCAATTTAAATCATCGCTGTTTCACACTTCATACCTCACATTTTTACAAAAGCGTAGTGTACTGCCGTATAAATTAGCGTATTCCAACTCAGATATGCGTAACTCAATGTGGTACTGAGAGTGGCGAACGAGATAACCCGCAAATAATTTTTTACCGGTGACTGATATTGATAAGTCAATAAACGCAAGAAAGAATTGAAAAATTTGTGAACTTCGACGCCTTAGCAGTTGCAACTTATTGAAAGCCACTTTTTTGGGTTTTTTTTGGAGTTACTTTTTGCGTTCGTTGAACGGATGATGTGCCACATTTATGCGAAAAATTTTTGAATGACAATGTGCTCCAAAAATGTGACGCGCGAAAATTCTCGAAAAATGGGATTCATTGCTCTATGTAATCGCCATAACTTTATATATTACCGCTCTATATAATTATCATCGTTCTACGTAGTTATCATGTTTTACAATACACTGCTGCTCGAGAATATGGATAAAGTTAGACATAAAATAGTACAGTTAGAAAGTTAGACTAATTTAAACCACACCTTACTTTCTATATAATCACATTTGGTGCAACTTAACAGTGAGTTATATATGCAGATGTTTCATGCCTAAATTCAAACTGTGCTCAGTTGTAAGACAACTGGTGTAACCAATGGTTCGTAAAAATGCTTTTTATTATGGCTGCTCAGAAATAAAAAAAGAAAACATTGTTAAACAACAAAAGCAATTGATACCATTGACATTGCCGGTTTTGAGGTGGCAATCGAATTATTTACGTCTGGAGCTTTCGACTATTGTCAGGAAGTGAAAACAGATGGTAATCGAGGCTATCAAAAGGAACCGGATTTACTTTATGAGTGGAAACGATTCCTCACCCCCTCCCCCGGGTTCTTCCATCACTTTCTCCAAACAATTCAATGATCGTTCGTAACGACAGTGAATGCTGGCGTTATGCGAGTCATAGAAATATGCAAAGCCGAGTTTTGTTATTTATTAATCGTCTCCACAGTTCTGAGAATGTATGACTAGAACTACAACTGCAGAAGTCACCGTATGCCAATGTTAATTTTAATTTAGAATTTATTATGATTTGCATGCAAATCTAATATATTTATTTCCTCTTTCCTCATAGCCAGCATTCACTAAGACCGCATCTACATTACTCACTCTAAAAGTAAATACAAGTCTTTCGATAAATATTAAATTTTCCCGTTGCATTACGATCACGCGTCGTCTATAATAGAGAGTTTAATTTCTGCCACGACTGTTCTCCAAGGAGGATTCAAACACGGTATGACTCAAGCGATGCTGTTGCTGATACCAAAAAAGATAACGAAGGAGCTTAAATATCCAGTTGTGCTACCTGGTACTTTGCCAATGGGTCGTGCAGCTGTGTAGTATCATACATAACGCTTAAACACGACAGCCGTTAGAATCATTGCATTTGCTCTCTTACGGAGATAGCTTTCAGTGTTGTGATCAAGACGGCATTTATTCCTCTTGCCAATGGGTCGTGCAGCTGTGTAGTATCATACATAACGCTTAAACACGACAGCCGTTAGAATCATTGCATTTGCTCTCTTACGGAGATAGCTTTCAGTGTTGTGATCAAGACGGCATTTATTCCTCTTATAAATAAATTAATGCTCTTCAATGTACCGCCCTCATCCAATAAGGCTATACGCCAAATATCTCTTCGCTCGTATGGGGCAGGACGATACAGAATCCCGAAGGAGGGCAGGGGAGGCAGTCAGTTCGGATGGCAGAGTCGGTCCTAGGTGAGGCTCACGGAGAAAAAAATTCGGAGGTCTATAAAAAAGAAAACTTTCACGAATAAAAGTAACTTCAAGCATTCTTTTGTTGAAAAATATAGATTTAGCATAAATAGCTGGGAACCTTCCCCTTCTTGGTGTCACAACGCAGCATTTACATAATTGGCACTCCTCCTTCTTAACAGCTAGGTGGACTGGGGAAGTGAGGGAGGCAAAAACCGAACAGGAATCAAAAAAAGGCAATACGACAAATACAGAAGCACAAAATTCGCTTACCGGATACAGCACATTCAACGGGCTCAGAAGTTTCATCGAAGTTGTCGAAGAGCGTAGCGGACATTGTTGATTAAATGCGACCTTCTGACTCGATGTTGGCGATGCCAAAGGAAATGGTCAAAACATGTTTCTTTGTGGTGACGTAAACGATCAAGCGTAATACGTTGTTTTCTTGGAGAAAACTCGCTGATGCACTGGCGATATACGCAAATAATTTCGCCATATCAGCACCCAGTACACTGTTTACTACAATTTCTCACCACGACCGGTCGTTCGTTTAGATAAGAAAAAATCTGTGGACAGTGTACAACCATTTGTTATTCAGGATGACTCAAGTACACAAAAGAAGACTATGGAAACAGATATATATACATACATATATATATATGTATATATATATGTATATATATATATGTATATATATATACATATATGTATATATTTATACATATATATACATATATATACATATATATATATATATATATATATATGATGTCATTGGTCATGTGGTCCCTCAGTGAGATAAGAAACATCCTTCTTTCCATGGCTCTTTCCGCCACTGCCATACGTTCCTTTTCGCTTTTTATAAGAGGCCACGTTTCTCTTCCGTAAGTCATTGTTTTGACGACGGTTGTGTTAAAAATTTTAGCGAAACAAAAGTAGCTGATGTCAATGAGGAATGCTGGACGAGCAAACTTCGATGGGCAGAACATGTCGCCCGCATACGCGACAACAGATGGACAAAGAAAATATACCAATGGTATCCGCATGATATCATGCGACCACCAGGACGACCTCCAATGAGATGGGCTGACGAGATACGGAAAGTGGAAGGACCTCTGTGGCAGCGGCTTGCCGCGAACAGAGAGAGATGGAAACGGAAAGTTGGACGACTTCACCCGTCGCGACAGTATTTTGCTGATAGCGCGACCAGGTAATCCAGGTAATACATCTGATGATGACTTCAGTTTCCATCGTCTTCCATTGCCTTTATATATATATATATATATATATATTTATTTATATATATGTATATATATATAGCGACTCCTTATCATTCCTTCGAGTACCGTGTTCTTTTATGCTTTACTATTCTCGTATGTAGTGGGTACATTCGTACAGCTAGTACCACAGTAGGTAGCAACAGCAGTGGAACTTGAACAGCAAAACAGACCTGAGGTTTTCCACAAGCAGCTGAAGGATAAATCAGAGAAGTTTTTTCAACAGCTTCAGTTCTAAATCGTACTTTCAGCATTATGGTGTGATGGGCTAAAGTTGGATGCTGCTTTGATAGAATTAGCTGCCTGCATGAGTATTGTAGTTTCTGTAACAAGCTGACTAATACAAACATACTGTGCCGTTTACATTCCAACAGAAGGGCCTCGTCACTGGAACCCCTCATCCTCACTTCTCACGAAAAGTTTCCCATATTGGAGGATTTCCTTAGCACATATTCACAACAGTACGTCGTCCCAAAAACTACTACACTGCGTCATTTCGTAATGACTTTTCACATTTCACCGTTAAATTTTTCGGTTCGACAGGTGAAATAACTCCACATTTATTTTGTCCCTAATCCGTCATTACCGAAGTTCTCCATTCAGGTTAACATGGCTTGCATCGTCGCTGAGCATCGTAGTTTTTTTGTTTGGTTAAGATGACTATATATATATAGATATGAACTTGCTCAACAGTGTTTTATTGGCGGCGCAGTTCCTCTTAGCGGTGAGCATGGGAAATGAGTGAGAGAGGCACATTTGAACTGTGAAGGTTGATGCAATATGCACAAAGAACCATCCATTCAGAAATTTGCGATTGACCGTCGCCTCCCTTTGATAGAGCGGATGATGATGCCCACGCTCGATCAAGCCATGCACTGCGTCATAAGCGATAGCACAAGATTCTTTCATAATATTTAGTCGCATAAAGACATTGGAAGCGAAACCCTTAGAACTGGAAAATAAAGTCAAATTTTATTGCAGACTGGCGGTGGTTTCGTACTTCCAAACATTGCGAAATAAATAGTTTTCTGCTATTATATATGATGCAGTTTGTCCACCGAACAGNTGCATTAAAAAGAAAGAGAGAGAGATGAATAATGAATCACCGTAACTGACGTCGACAAACGGGAAGCTGTAAGCAGATCAAATCGTTATTTGTCGATTTCCTCACTGTAATCATTTAGGCGAATGTTGGACGCATACCAAGAAGGTACTCGAGAATTCGAATATAGTGAATGGCTCCTCGAAGAATCTCCTGCTTGCTCATTTTCTTATTGATCGGATAACATGGAATGATTTGTCGCAACTGCAATTTTATCACATTTGCACACCGACCGGACTCTGATTTTACTTACTCTTATTATTGCCACTTTTCGCGTTATTTTACATACTTCAGAGATGAAAATAATACGATTAGTGAAAATAGGGAGATCTCAGAATCTGTTTTTGGAGCATACTTTGATAATTTATCGGTGTACTATAAATCGGCTAGGAGATCGACTAAATGCGCTCACCTAATGACGTTCCTGTTCCACCCTGTATACATTCCGTTCCATTTCTCTCTTCACCAATCATTTCTTCAAACAGTTATTTTTTGTATTGCTCAAGTACGCCATTTTTGTGTCTAAACTATGCTGTGTTCTTGGGCCTAAATGGAGAAGAAACAGAATAGTGCATGCATGAAGTGCCAGCACCTGTTAATGAAATTAAATGAAATAATAGTTAAGGTCGCGCACTGAGAATGAGCTGAGAGAAGCGCAAGTGCCGCACATTAAAGGTGTACTGACACAAACAATTATGAGTATACAGGTAGTCGTCGAGTTACCATGGACATGCGTTATGATGACCCCATCGTAACTTGAAAATATCGTAAGCTGGAAACTGGCCTACCCTACCCACAAGTCTCATAGAATTTTGATCAGTATGGAATAGTGCTGTATAATGACGATGCGTATATAAGGCGAGTCATAAGGCGACAGCATTAGAAATTAGAAATCATAAGGCGAGAGATGCTTATATCCCGACATTGTTCCCGGCGTATCGTACCGCAGACGGTGTTAAGTTTTGCCTTCCGCGCGAAACTCAAAATATTCCAACAAATTTTCCTTATCAGTATCGTTACCGTAAGTTCAAAATATCGTAACTCGAACCATTGTCACTCGGGGAACATCTGAACGTGATAAAGGAGGAAGAATAATAATTCTCACAGGAATGAAGTGGACAAAAATGATAAGATGTCGTAAAAACTCTTTCGAAATAGCAAGTTTCTTAATTACAGATGTCGGCGCTGCTCGAATACAAAACAACGAGCTTTCCTTTGAAAAGGGGTCCCAGATCCGAGCAAATACGAAATTATACATTTTTTGAAATATTTTTTAAAAATTGAATAATCGAGCCTTAGAAACTCGGTGACATTGCTAATTGAAGTGATCGAGTTTTAAAAAAAACGAAACAGTCGAATTCTTTAGAAGGACGACAGTTTTTGGTGAGAAAAGATCATGCTCGCCTATTAAAGGCAAAAGATATTAGGGCCGATCTCATTCGATTTACCAGTTCCGAATTCTTGGTTACTGTAGGAAGTATAGTTGAGAAAAAATCAATTTCTGCTCGAATATTCTACCGACTTTCCTGCGCACATCAAAAAGAACAAATCTGTTCTATAAGCACACAATTTACTAATCTCGTCTACAGGCATAAAGCTGACTATCCTCTTTTATAAGCATGAAGTTAACTAATCTGCTTAAAGTGGAAGGCCCCTGAAAACGGAGATAACAATCGAAATGAATGAAAAACTAATTTAAAAAAGAATAAGCTCGGAAAGCAGGAGGGAAAAAGGAACGTGAGTCCGCTGTTGTTCGAACACAGGTAGTATAGGTAGTGGTATTGTTCGAAACTTGGGCCATATAGCCACAGGGCAGAACTGTCAAATTTTGCCTTTTATTTTTTCCCCAAACCAAGGCTTGTTTGAGGGGATCTGGGCAGTTCATCGCATCAATGAATGAAACCATTGAGCGATGTTGTGCAAGATTCCTGACGTTAGTAAGCTGAAACAAAAATCGAGTGGTCAAAGTAGACAAAAGTCGACCAAACAAAGTCGAGTGGTTAAAGTAGACAAAAGTCGACCAAACAAAGTCGAGTGGTCAAAATAGACAAAAGTCGACTGAAAAGTCGGCTGACAACGGAAACAAAAGTCGACTGATTTTATTGTAAAAGAGCCTATAGAAACAACTTTTCTCATAGCTTTCGGACAGTCCACTTAGTGATAGGAAACTCATTAGGGGAAACCCCAGCCCATCAGCCGGTTGACTACTAGCGGCTGCTCTTTCCGACTTGGGGAACAAACCGCTGATGCAGTCGTGACTATCATAGCGCTTGAATCACTCAGAGACTTTGTATATGTTATGTTATCGGCTGAGATTTTCACGTGATTTTATTTGTGTAGTGTTTGCACTCATTTCCTTGTCCATCGATCACGAAATAAGTAAAGAAAAAAAGAAAGTCGATGGCAGCTCCATTTGTAAACAAGGAAGCTTGTGGGCAGAGTTATTGGAGATGAGCAGATGAGAGATTGCACACAGTTTAGGCTATATAACCATTAGAATAATGTTTGAAGAAGAACCTGATTAAAGGCTTCGTTGACATGCAATTGTCTTCGACGTTCACGATTATTTTGAGCAAAATCACTGCGAAATTTGCTCATTGCGCTAATGATTGCTTGTTGAAGCGAACGATTCAACTCAACCGTTATTTCATAGATGATCCGCACGGCTATTATCAAGCAAGAAAATCAGATCTTGAAAGTGCTGCAATCCAATTAGTACAATTACTCATACCAAATACCTCTATCATTCCTATAGGCTATCCAGTCGAGAAGGAATAAATGGAAAACGTTTCATGATCCGCAAAGACATTCGAAGGGATTCGAACAACAGTGCGAAAAAAAAGACAAAAGATGGAAAAGAAATTGAAAATGGAAATAATTTTCTTCTGATGTGCAACGCCAAAAAATTTTTTGGCCTGAAAATGATCTTTAAAGATGAATATGTCGTAATTTTCTCATGAACAACTTTGTGATGAAAGCGTAGAAAGTGAAAATTTCAGACCAAAAATATATACCAAAATAAGTTTTCAGAGTCGCCTAAAGGAAAATGCGTAAAATTCGCGCTAAAAAGCTACATATGATTTACATATACTGAACCAGGAACTTAATTTGCTGAAAATGCGAATATCACGTTTTTCATATGGTCGATCTGAGAACTACTGACCAATACGGCCGCTTTTCAAAGGGTAACGGATTTGACTGCAACAAAGTGAAATTTAACTGTTTGTTGTGACACTAGAAGTGAAACACCAAAATTGCAAACAACATCGCAACAGTTTAAATCACAAAAATCGATGTGGGAAAAAAATCGATGATTTAATGTGATAAACGCATATCAAGTAGTTAGAAAACAAATACCGAATTCGCTCAAACAGGAAAATTAGCCCCTTTCTTTTTTACTTCCTTGATTTTCGCAGAAATGGAAATCAAAAACATTCCCCTTGGAGTAATTAAACTCGCTTGATTTGCCCGAGAATTATAAGAGGTCCTGATTAACACGTACAAAAAAGATCGATTTGAGAAAGAATAATGAGACTCTGATTGGTTTCAGAAAGTTCCAAAAAGTTTGGTTTCATGAGTTTGGTTTCAGAAAGAATGAAAGTGTGGGAAAAAATAATGAAGAAGCAAGCAAGCTTCCTCTGTGACTTTGATATATAGGCATAATTTCAAGAAAAGATTGGTCCAATCCAATGCTGCGTCTACGTGAGAAAAAGTAAGTAGCCCCTTATCATCCACTTGAATCCTACATGCTACTAAAATGGCATCGAATTTCATAGCAATATTCTTCATCTCCTTCCTCCCTCCCCCTCCATCCCCTTCCCCTCCCCCTCTCCTCCTCCTCCACCATCTTTATGCATGTTCAATAAAGAAATACACTCTGCAGATTGTCGGACATGTTAAAACACGGCTACCACAAACGTATTTTTGAGCTTCTTTTCTCGAGGCATCATAAAAATAAGGTCCTGGGGTTTTAATCGATGCGGTACGGTAACAGTGAAAAGGCAGCGATACCTCTAGAATTGCTCGCAACATCAAAATCGCTAATCACTTGTAAAATATTTATTCGAACATTTCATAATGCATAAAACAGCGACAAGCAGGAATGCGTGCCACAGGCAGAAACGAATATGTGCTTTGGCATCTTCACTTATCAGACTGTTCGATTTTACAAACTGGGAGCACACAATGAAGACTCACATTTTTACTGACTCGACCGTTCATGCAAGTATTTAATTAGAAAGGATCCAAACTGCGGGCAAACATTTTGCACTTCATGTCATTATCACTTTTTTGCGATCCATGCGTTCGCTGGAAATTTCGCTTGTTCTCGGCCACCACCTGAGAATTCCCAACTCCCAATTTC
>JPKZ01001930.1:180704-192758 GCA_000803305.1 Toxocara canis
CAACTGCACAGCCACGATGTGCGAAACGGCATTTTGATGACGAAACCTGATCGGATTAAATTTCGTAATTCCAGCTAACGTTGTTCCAGAGATGGAAATTCTATGCGAGCAGAGAGACAGGCATGCACGCACCCGCGCAGAAATGAGATCACTATAATGCGCTTTGCAAATGCAAAGGCGTATAAAAAGTAGTCGTAAAATCCGAAAACGAAAATATTTCTCAATTGTACGAAGCTTACAAATCTGCCCCGAATTTATCGAGTGGCTCTCGCATGGAGAAATAAAGAGAGGACGAAGGCAGAAGACTGCTCGCTTGTGCCGCAACATACTGCACAGGCTTCACGGGAAGTCGTCAGCTAATGGACCATCAGCTAATAGCAGTTCAACAGCATGCAAATTCCCAGCCATCATGACGTTGTTCAGTGCTAAGCGAATCAAATTCCGAGGCAAATTCCTTGGGGAATTGCATTAGCAGTGCGCAGAGGAAAGCAATTAAATATTTTACGTTCCTCTTATCATATCGTCACCATCTTCGTCAAATTAACGCAGAGCCAGCAGCTGATCGTTGAATGTATTTGCCTCACTAATGCACACAAACCAACGCGTTCGTTTTGCATGAAGCACAGGCCGGATGTACGCATAAGTAGCTTTACGCTTGTTTTGGACATTAACGTCGTCTGTGTATTGCCAGAGCCTTTGGTGAGTATGAATACTTTCCAGAACAGCAAATGCACCAACCAAATTTTATTGCTCTTAGTTCACTGACTTCCGACTTGAAACGCTATATAAAAAGATACAAACATACGCGGACAGGATATCGCACATACATCATCAGCCTTTCTATGTGTTATTCTACGTCATTTTACTACTTTCATGCTTCCGTGATCACAACTGGACGAAAAAAAAAACCTCAGAAAGATGTCTGCGAACTTCTAGGTCTAAACACGGATCCTAACCGCGCGATAAACCTTCGGTCCGATCCCGGAACTCTGAGTTGATTCCCAATTAAGACATTGCTTACTGTAGGCTGTTGCCGTGTAGTTCACCATTCAGGTCAACCAAACGCTGCAAGAACGAAGCCGGATTTTGAAGCGATTGATTTGGAAGCGGGAATCCAAATTATTGGTTCAGTGCCAAGGTTGCCTTTTTGTTACAAACAAGGTGAGATTAGTATACATTTTCCGTTCGCGTCATGTGAGATTGTTGTTTATTTTTGTTTCCCAGTTTGCAGACAGGTTCTTGCGATCTTCACATTGGTTTCGTTTTTCAAGCAGTTGTTCTCGGCAGTGAAAGGTGAAACTCTAGGTCCGCCTTTAATTTTAGCAGCAATAATCGGTTTATTTCCATGGCCACGTGCCGTTTCACCTCACATCAGTACTAATTGCGGTCTATTTACTATCACCGTTTCGTGTACAATGGATACTTTCTTTTTAAGATCAGGAAACGAAAAGTGATAAACATATCGAAGGGAAACTAGCTTTGGGATTCAACACTGAGAAATATATCCTTGGTGAGCGTTTCTGGAGTCGACTAAAGCGCTGAGGCCATGCAAAACATTTAAAAATGTCATACGTTCTGCATCGATCAAAAATAAGGAAACATGAATATTAGTTTGTGCGCTTCAATATTTGGGATATGTTCGAGTGCAGCCTTCAATTAGAAGTATTTTGGTTTTTATCAAATGAGCATTGAATTGATATGACGGAATGTTTTATTTCGTAGGTGGGGCATCGGTTCCATTATTACACAAATAAACGTTTTTGCTAGTGAGTTTTCAGCGAGTTATTATCTCTCATTCTTGAGAAATTGGGCTTTTTCGATGCGTTCTTCGCCTTATTTTCTTCTTTCCGTCTCTCACCCCTCTTCTTCACACCCCCTCCCTGCTCACCCGTACCCGCTCTTCGGCTTCGTTTTATCCCTACCGCCCTTCCTTTTCACAGTGGATCCTTTCTTCCATCCTCCCTCTTAGTCGTCCACCTTCGTGTCCATCCGATCTATTACCATTTACCGCTAGTGAATTCGGTAAAATCTGTCACTGTTTCAGCTATGTCGGCTCTACAAGATTTTGTGAATCAACAGAAGGCAAAGGGTGCACTCGGCCCGTCCGCTTTTGGCACATCTTTTTCGTCATTTGGCGAACTTCGGTCAAAGCTTTCATCGAGTATCAGCGGAAGCATTAGTGGTATTCCGCTGCTTTCTCGCTCGGCAACCGTCGATCTCGACTCAGGCAGTTTGGCTGACTCGCCCACCACTTCTGGGCAATTGCCGTCATCACGAAATCGAAAAAATAGCGGGTGGTTTAGTTCAGTTACTGGCATCGAAGGAGCATGTGGGTGAGGATCTATTGTTGTCGTTTTTCAAGTTTTCTTTCCTTTCTGGTTCTAGTTGAAATCGGAATCCTGATTTCGACGTATTTTAGTACATGTACCTGTGATCATTGGCCCCCTATTAGATCATTTCATTCATTGGGCACACAGGGTACAAGGGGCGGTGAAGCAAAAAATCGTTCCATTCGCTCTCCATTCTGTTGGTTGGTGAATTTACAATGTAGTCGGATATGTCGTGTTGTGGAAGTTTCCGGCCGCATCGCCGCCCTGCACTCACCAGCGAAGTGCCCTTACACTGTCGTCATTTAGTCATTGCGTATATTACTGAAGAAAGTCATTTGTGATTAGAATAACTGAATGCATTGAAATAATTGAAAATATAAAGTACATATCATCAGTGTAAGACGATGTGCGGCAATTAAAATATAGCGTATGCGAAAGAGCCATGTGGCAATAGCTTGTGCCTTTCCAAATTGTCATACCTTAGGGTTTCAATTTGTGACATGCGCTGGCTGGTGTTCCGCATCTGTGGGCTAAGATTATTATTCGCTCCAGATGACGAATTCGTGGTTTGAATGGTGAAAGTTCTTAATGATGTCAGAAGACTTGATTTTGAAGAAGCTGTCCTTTTTGCTAACAGCTCAGAGGATGCAACGAAAATTGCCTTCCTCAACTCTTAAGATTTGTGGAGGACATGTGAACCTCTAGGACTACCATGTTTTACTTCACGCTGAGCACCCGTCCGCGTGTTAATCGCAAATGAGCTCGCCTTTCTGATCATGACGAATAATGGCTGCCTTTGCCTGGATTTCTCCTTTGAAAAATGCCTGGAACTCTATTCTAATCCTGCTGAGGATAAAGGAGTCTCCTTTGCGATTAGATATAGTCGTATTTTGAGAAGCTGTTGGCTTCAGAGCTTCATTTCGTTGTTATAGGTGGTAGTATTGAAAATTGAAACTTGCACGCTTTGGTTGTCAAAGCGTGCAAGTTTCAATTTCCGCTGCAGTTGAAATTGTTCAAAAATTTTGAAACCTCTGCCTGTTAAATTATTAAACAGCCCTTTTCCATTCTCATCTTTCATAGTGGTATAGGTGGTATGGTGCAGTACCATGTTTCATACCATCAGATCCAGTCGATGTAGAAATTTTGAGGTTGAGGATCACATTTAGATGCCTTTTGATTGTCTCAGGTTACGAAAATTTCGTAGAGCATCTTTGTGAAAATTTCGATCACCTGTAATATAATAAGATGAAAATTGTTACAGCGAATTTATATAACTTGCACATTTGCTGAACAACATGATTAATTCCCTTTTGGATGTATAAGCGAGGTCGATGGTTGTGCAATCATGCTATGAGCATGTTCCATCTAAATCAAGTAGTGACCACACTGCATCCAGTTCGAATAATGTGCATCGTTTGGTGAGTGAAGTTTATACTTGCAGGTTATCACGATTACAAAGCATCATTGCGTTTTTCATGACTCTTTTCGGGGCACTGTTATGTTTTGGAATGGTAAGAGATGTTAGATTTTTTTTAATGCTGTAAAACTTAATAGAACTTTTGTCGTTCATAGTTGTGGAACTGGTTGATTTAGATATTGCAGGGCATGCTTTCGTGAAGACAGGGTCGCAAAAGGTGTATGTCCTTATGCGACCTGTCCCCTTTGACAGTTCTTCATCTTCTATCTTTCTCTTTCATCCTTCCATCCGTAGATTCGGAGAGAAGCATTGCGAAGTAGTCCACTACTTTCATTCCAATCACATACAGTTTCAGTTTCTACCTCCTTTCCGCTAGGGGTAATCAGAGGTCGGAAATTGTGTACGTATTTTTTGGGGGAGGGGTGGGCAAGGGAGATGGGAAAGGAAGAGGAGGGAAGGGGTAGGAGAGAGGAGAGTGTTAGTACATATACAGGAATGGTCTGATTTCTCAGAATACTTGGACTTTCACTTTGGCGTGCGTAGTGCACTTTGCACCCCTCTTCCCCCCTTCTCCCACCCCCCATCCTCCCTCCAGCCTTTCCCCCGGGCGTCATGGCCGTGCAGTGTCCGAAGTTCTAGATTTTGCAATTTAAATTTTTTTCATCCTAAGAAAAGTGATGCAAATCTAATGAACTAGAGTGGACGTTAAGTTTTGCATTTTTCATACTTTTTCTCCATTTCATCCAATGAAATAACTTACATTATCGTTTTCAAATTCGATTCCATATTGTTTGTATGGTTAACATTGATGAGCAGCATTGCGATGGTGTTTAAATCTACAGTTTTGTGTAGAATGCCTTTACTTATCTGGTCATGTTAAACGTGTAGTGCAAAAGTTTTCTGAACACTGTTTATAACTTCCTTTAGTAGTGTGGCAGGTTGGGAGCTTAGAGTCAGTTTATTTACATTCTTATAGATTCATTTTATAGTTTGGGGAATGAGATGAGATTATTGTTAGCCTGTCGTACGGTCTTGATATCTGAGCGTTATGTTTATTGAAAGCTTCATGAATGAGGAGACTTGCAAACTGAAACGCTGCATTTTTCGGCTTGCTCAATAGCCAAGCAGTCGACATCATGATTGCGTTCTTACTCAGGAACAGAATTAGAATTATTGAGGAAAAGTGGGAAAGATATTGAGGGTTTGAGATTTTGGAATGGAATTAGAGATGTTTAGGAATCGATAGTTTGGGCTCCACTTATCGCAAAATGCCTTTCGCCTGATTTCGCTTTAGCGCAACCCCTTTCTCGTGATCGTTTCAGTTTCACAGATTTCACAGATTTCACAGAACGTCACAACTTTCTGCATTTGATAGGTATGATTAGAGCGTGCATCCATTTTTGACGTCCATGTTGCGTTGATTTGGTGGTGACTGTAAGTGTATGTGACGTTTTAATGCGTTCTGGCAAATTTGCGTTTAGTGATCACGGTATGACCACATCATGTCAATACGTGTACGCTTGGATGGGTATATCTGTTGTCTGTCCATTTGTTTCAGCTGAGGAGCCATCGAAGATTGATATGCAAACTGGCAGGTACAGTGTACGCCTTAAGGTCGTCTCAGATTTTCAGTCCTAAACGATCTTGTCGGCCTTGGGGAAGTTATGCTTTTCCTACCGGTCGGGTCGCAGAAAAACCAAATCCTAGCAGAAGATTTTTATGGCCGATCAGGTTATATTGAATAGGACTAGCACTTTTTTGGGGCACTTTATGAAATCACAGGGTAGAACGAATAGAAAGCGCACACTGCTTGGCTCTGCCGGCGTGAATTGTCGGTTGTTATTTCCGTTTGTTCTCGTGGTTTTATAAAACGCCTACTTTCCATTTAAGGCCGCAGTGATGCTACCGTTAATCGTGATACAAGCACGTAAATTTGCGGCATTAAACACACTGGGCTCAGCGATGTTGATACTAAGGTAATTTTTGGTTTCACTCTATTGTTTTTGATTTTCCATCCTACAAAATTGATTTCATGGCTTCATTTTTCTGTTTTTTCTTTTTATATTGCTTTAGTGTTCGGTCGAAAATGCATTTACAATAAAAAAATTTTCACCGGTTTGGCTCAGATAGCTGAGTATCGCATTTGGACTCCCTTTATTCTTGGCAGCTTTTTTGGAAGAATTGGAGGAGGCAGAAAAGCTTGAAGTGAACAAAACAGTAGAGAGTTTTTTCGTTGAAGGCATACATTTTCCAGTTTTTTTTCAATGGATCGTTTTATGCGAACCGAAAAGTTGCAGTTTTGGTTTCCTCTGGGGACCGATGAACTACATAAACCATATGCTTTCACGGGAGAGGCGGCTCGTTACGGCCGCATATCTTTCAACAGTTTTTGCGACACTCTACAGCAGTCTTTGGGTGAGTTTGTCATATCAACGCTAACATATTCTCGAGCATTAAGCATTGCTCACTGCAGCCTAGTTCATCGCCTAGAAGAAGTCTCCACTCGTTCCTTCGCTTTCTGTCTGCGAAATCTTTGCACGTCTTCAGAGGCAAATATGCAATTACAGATGTTCTCATGTGAAGTTACCGTGAACGATCGCATAAAATGCTTGTCACCTTAAGACTGAATTCTTCCGAGAGTTTCCACGATTATATGTCCTCCTCCTCTTCTCATCGAACTCATTCACATCCCCAAAATAAGTGCTTCCCTTCTGGCGTGTTGAGATCATGCCTTCACCTCGGTTACAAATTTGTGGGACCGTGATTATCTTATAATCTGAATCGCAGTCAACTGAAATATTTCTTGCTCCCCTGTGTAAGTTTGTAGCGCACGAGTGTTTGTTTTTATTTCATTGTAAATACACAATAGGCTAAGAATGCATACTGAGTATGGAACGCGATGTCACATAATATTGAACGATGCGCCTAAATTATGAGGTGCACCGTACCATTTTCTCTTTGTTATAAGGTTACAAGTTTTCCACGGTTCTTAAAGCGTTTGACCGATATGTGTAGAAGGATTTATCGCCGACAACTTTATGTTCATGTCTTCTTTTATAATTGAGAATGAAAGATAATTTTCCTGACCCTTGTTGTAAATCAAATCTGTACGACGAGTTTTGATTTGACACACTGAGATTTGGAGCTAATTAAGCTGACTGTTTAGGGTGTAGCAACACATGGCGGAAGTGAGACGCGTTTCATTGATTCTTGGAAAATTTCCTCAAGTCACCTTTAGATTTTTCACGTATTTGGATGAACCTCTTCTTTTCATTATTTTCTCCGTACACAATCAAAATTTTGGTATATTCGCGTTAGGTTGGTTAAGGGCTGAGGCCTGTGTTTTCTATCGAAGTTTTTTGGGAAAACAAATTGTTCATGTGTCGACTAACTAAGTCGGCGTATGTCGTTACAGGTACCATTGGTTTTCCTTTCTTTTCGTTCTCTATCGGAACCCTGAGCTTTCACCTGTGCGTTTGCAGTGTATTAGTGGCATTAATGCTACTCCAGCGCAGGTGCATCTTTTCGTTGTCAAAATGAAGTTAAATGGAAATATTTAGGTGAATTTCTTTAAGGTCTTTGCCACGATATTCTCCTTAATGGCATGTAGGATAATGTGCTGTTTCTATTTGCCTGTAAGGTGGAGTATTGAAGAGAGGGATTTTTTGCTTAGTGCGTTTTTCAGCATAGAAGTCTAGGAAGCGATTGCGCAGAAAGCGATGGGCAATGCGGGATTGTATGATGCGTAAAGTGAGGGAACAATCAGGGAAGGGCTTTTTTTTCAAATCCTTGCTGTTAACGAAATTATTGCGTAGGACGTCGGAAATAACCTCGCCTTCTATTAGGTGCTCCCAACCCCATCCCCCCCACCCCTTGTCACTCCTCTCCCCCTTCCACCCTCGTCCCCGTTCCCCTAGTAGTCATCTCTTGTCTCACTGAGGTTGTAGAAGCATTTGCGGATACTTCGCCCATAGGTGACAAAGACGAGGTGGAGTCAGCATCGTTCGGTAACCATACTTGTTTGGAACCCTAGCCGTTTGTTCATATAGAACCTCGGGCTCATTCCTCCTTCAGTTTCCTAAACTCCTCATGGATGTGGCCTTTTCTGCTGCAGAACTGTCCTTGAAACCTTCGCGTACGTGGTCTTCCTCCCGTCTTATGGGTTCTGTTCCGTCTCTTGCACTTCCTGATATGTGATAAATTTATATATGGGTCTCAAACGTACAGAACGAGTATCGCATTTGGGTTTCATGTGCGGGACGGTTGTCATGTTTAAGCCTCAGATTTATACAGTCGATGTGCAGATGCCGTCTCGCAGACTTCTTTCGCGAGGAAGTTCCCAGCTGCACATTTGTGAAGAGCGCATTGATAAAACAAGACGAAAACGGGGTGGGAAGATTCTCAGAGTTTTTGTTTTAAAAATCTGCAGATAACCTTTTCTCTCGAAAGCCTTAAAATTATTTTCATATGGGTGGAAGGGGGAGTTCACTTTGTTCTGTGCCTGGTACTCGCAGTAGCCATTGTGTTCCCGGACTTTTTATTATTTATGACGGTTGTCTGGTTGTCTACTTCGCCGTTTTGTTGTCTGCGCATGTAGGGAGATTACTTAATGCCCATCGCTTAATTACCCATGATCTTGTGCGATTGCATCAGGAGAGGGAGATAAGGATCCTAATGACGACAGTTTGGGTGAGGTGCAAGAAAGTGTCAACTGATCTTTTTAATTCACCTTATTCCCGAAACCTTTTCATGATCAGTAGTGCGAGGGAGATTGGAAGAGTCATCCATCATTGATCCCTTTGCTTTTAAAAGAGAGCCTTGTCCGCAGTGGGTTGCTCGAGCCTCATGCTTATCCTACTGCTGCAGACAATAGCTTTCATTATATGCTGGAGTGAGAATAGAGTGGAGAGACAAGGCGATTGTTTGCGAATTGCCGAAGCAATAAATAAACGAAAGAGCATTTAGGAAATGAGCACGCTAGCGGAAATTATTTGCATTGCGAAAAAAAAAAATGGTTTGCGCTCATCCTTTTTGAACTCATTCCAAAAGGCAGTCATGCACCTGCAGTCTATTTTTTTTGGTGCGAATATTCCGTTTGTTGTTTGCATCTTTACCCAGCATTTTTTTCCCCAACGCATTTGTTCTCACTCGCTTGTCTAATGCTTCACGCGAGACAATGTGTGGTTTAGTGCTGACTGGAAATCAAACGGTTTGTACCGTAATGGAAGGTAAGATGAGGTAAAAACAGTCACTATTACAGAATCAGTACTGTTTAGAAAAAGACGATGCGAGAGTTGTGTCACTGTGTCCATTTTTCTGTGGTTATCGTATTGTATGCGGCCTTTGAGGAGTCATTGGTCGTTTGAAAGCTGTGTGCAACCTCTATCGTACGTTAAAGTGCAGTTGTGATAGAGAGCCTATATTGAAATGACAGTGATCGGATGCTATTTTTTTCTCATGCACTTTTAGACAAAACACTGCGGTAGGTTTTTTATCAGACCTCCAACAACTAGATTTGTTTTTACTATGATAAGCTTGAATTTAACCGTTTGGATAGATCGATAAAAGCCAAATCGATCAAATCGATCGATAAAAGCTTATGTTTCATATCGGCTCATTTTTGAGACGATTTTTAAAAGTTTTATTCCTCATTTCTCATTTCCTCATCTTCCACATCGTTCCCCGTTTTTTATTTCGCTTTATATTTCCCATTTTTTTGCGTTTTCCCTGCGCATTCAGCATGTTTCTCGAAATGAAAAAGGAATAATGAGGATTGAGCGTGCCCTTTAATGGGCTTTTATTCTCTATTTTTATTGGATGGGTTATTTTTAATTTTTCCGGTTCGTTGTGAGGGACGAATGAATGCGCGCATTGTGATGATGGGAAAGTGTGTTCACTTTGAGACGCACTAAGCGGTCATCTCATCAAATAGCCTAATCCACACTACTTTCTCACAAAGATTGAAATGGCGAGTTGCGCTTTGCGGTCAGCATATTCTGCATGTGAAGCACGAGAGTTTTCAACGGGCAATAACCGTGATTTCTTGGCTTCAGTTGTCATAACGTCTCCAGGAAGCGGCTCCGTTTTATGTTATGATGAGCCAAAAAGAGTTTATATCGCAACACACTAGTTTTTATCGCAATATCATTGAATTGGCAAATCTTGCAGTAGCGGGAGGCGGAGAACATTTAAGTAGCGAGCAACTACTTAAAGTGCATTCCATCGACGACCCCGTTATGCGACTATTACCCATAATGCTTCTTGCCGAACTGGGATTCTAAGCTTATTCTGAGGGTTTCATGAAGTGATATACTTCTCTGAGTGATAACCTACTTAAATAAACTTTGATGGTCTGGATGCGCTTGCGCAGTTGCTCATGCATTGTGTTTTAGGCGTGTTGGTGGGGGCAGTGTCGTTATTGGGAATGTAGGAATTTCGATGCACACATATCGCTTGGAAGTTATGACTTTTTTGTAAATTGAACAAACGAAGCAGAGAATATAAATAGAAAAGCATTCAAAATATAAAAAATACAAAACAAAATCTGACTCAGCTTGAGAAAACAAAGAAGCTGCAATAAGAAATGTTATTAAAACCTTTCATATTTGTGCTGGGAGACCTTCACGCTCTTTCCGAATACCGATAGTCATTGCAAAAGGGGTCAAGCTTTCTACAGCGGGGTTCTTATGCTCTTCCAAAATTTGTTCTTTCTTTTTTTGTAGAATAACGTTGTGATCATATGCTCGAAAATATTTAAGTGTTGATATTATTTCATTCAATTGCCGTTGTCAAAGCAGATACCATTTTCATAGCCAGGAAACTGTCACACAACGTCAGCTAATGGGTAATGATGTGAGTGACTCTTTATGCTGTTTAATGATATAAACTATACGATGTGGTCCGATGGCGTTTTGATAATTAAAGGGATGCAGGATATATGAGATATTGAGCGTGAAGAATTGTTATGACTTTGAATTTTTACATTTACGTGAAATCATTACTGAATCTAACTATGCAAATTACCACTGAAGTAATCGTAGCGAGGAACATTGTGAAAAATCGACGAGGAGAGTGTTGAGTACTAAAGTTGGATTAGTCAAAAGTTGTTTTCCCTAGAAAAAAAGTGGAATGGCGTTCTAGGCGATTTTTATTTTTTTTGTTGTTCATAATTTCCGTATCCCACTGATGTGTTTGCCTTGTTATGTTTTATGTTGAGATCTGTATGCGAGACTACTGCTTTTATCTTCTCCTATACAGTGTTACGTGAAGAAAAAGGAAATTTCATAATTGCGCGTCTATGTGATCGATCTTTGAAAATTTTCTGTCAGCCCATAATGATGAACGGAACGAAGCGATTAAGAAAACGTAAACGTTACAATGGCTTTATTATGATGAATCATCTTATAGCAAACACGTAAGCGAATGACGAATAGTTGTGTGGTGGTCGTCTAATCTATAAAATAGCGTAAAATTCAAGAGGATTGTTCCAACGCAGTTCTTTTTGGATCAGCAATGACGAACGAGAAGAGCAATTTTTGGGAAGGGACGGGAAATTAAGAAACGAAGGCAGGTTTTTTTTCACGTCTGAGGCCGAAATGGCTTGATCTGATACTACGAACGTCGAGATCACTTCCTCCATTCCTCCCTTCCTCCTCCCTCCTCCCCCCTGGTTTATTGGATGCTTTGAATTTCGATTTTTTACATGCAGCAGGCATCGCCCTTATCATTTGAGAGACTTAATTCCCTTCAGAGATTGTGCCGCATCGTTATGAAGTGCCAAACATTAGTAGCTGATTCATAACTCATGACCACGAATTCATCGGCAGATTGCTGTTGATATTTGAAGCGATTTCTATGTGGCGGTCATCATTTTTACGAATTCCTCGTAGTCGATCTGAAATTTAATAGGAATTATGTTCGACAAATGCTACACGTTTCTCGTATTTTGGTGTGTATTCGTTTCCATCAAATCCGTTTTCTTGTACGGTAGATGTTCTGATTCCATACAATCACTTCTGGTTCACTCCCCGATTCCGCGGATATCTTCAACGAGAAAATTCAGCTGCGGAAACTGCTTTAGCTATCAAAGTTTGCGCGTCTTCCTTTAGTTCGTTTACAGTTTTCGGTCATACTTTAATGATCTGAAGTTTTCGAATTTCTCAGCTTTATACATTAAATATTTATGCATTTGCTCTTGGACACATTGTAAGTATTTGACCGTCCAAGGATAGAAAATGCTTCAGTTCCTACTATGGCCAAAATGATTTGAGTAATGTGGGAGTGAGGGAGGGAAGTCCAGTAGGGGGA
>JPKZ01001930.1:192905-211223 GCA_000803305.1 Toxocara canis
AGTGCCAAAAACTGATCGTTTGAAGTTGATACTAGCACGTATTTATCTTTTTTTTACTGTCTAAAGATTGCGTTTCCTAACGTTGAACTTTCGTGAAGTTATTCGTTGTTTGCATAGTTTATCGAAAGTGGTGAAAAGTTAATTGTTGAAGTGTTGACTGCGCTAAGCGTTTTTTCTTCAAGCTTGCAAACTGGCGGGTTTTGAACAAGTGAGTTTCGGAACGGAAACATTCCTCCGGTTTGCATTAGCTGTTGTTGATGTTTGTTACACACGACGGCATTCAGTATACGATAAGAAGGCAGCGAACAATTGTCAGCGAATTGTGGTCGCGATCGATCGACGGCTTTGACCACCGCTTTTAGAATTATATAACAAATTTGGATGATGGATGGATGTAGCAGCTATCGAGAGGATGCAATCGCCATGGTGAGCAACAACCATCATGATATCGGCACAAGTTGTTTTCATTTGGCTGTTAGAATACATCACAATATTTTAGACGATTGAATGTGGATCTGGAAGGATGGGCCTGTCATCCAGTGCATTTTTTTGCAATTGACGCAAATTGGTGCAAAACTCGATCGATGGCTTTGTTGCCGTCACTGTAATGAATGATTAGCGATACTGTGGACGAGAACTAAAGATGACGCAAACTTTAATTGATGACATCATCTTGAAGCACCGATTTTTTTATATGCTAATTTGTTCTCGGCAGCAAAACATGTGCATGCATTAAAAGTGGCTTGGCATCACGTTAGCAGCATTCACATGTTTGTATCTTTCATGTTCGCACAACAGACGTATATTGTGCGCTAGAAACAGACATCTTATTTTTGGTTGATTTTAGTTCGTTTTGATTTTGAATGGATATACCAGCATTTCGTCGCTTTCATGTAAAACACGAAGCTTAAATTGGACAGTGGGTGCCGATGAATAGGCATCAATTTCAAGACCTCGAACGCTGTTTAAGTGAGAACTCAGGAAACAGTGTCAGCCAGACAGCTCTACCCGACACTACTGCCTCCTTCGGTGGCAATCATTTGAGGGGGTAGGGAAGAAGAATAGACTCGATCGGGCCCCAGCGGAAATCTGGGCTTTGTGGTGATATGGAAACGCATTTTGGGTCACTTCTTGTGCGCCGAATGGCGGCATAAATATTTGCTGCACTGGAAATCCGCCTAGGAATTTGCCAAAGGTCCAGTTTGGAGCGGAGGAGAGGTTAGTGTTCGCCGAATCGGGGTGTGCTTTGTGTTCAGTGTGTGCATAGATGCTGCAATAATTGAAGCAGTCTTAAGCTAAGCGATATTCGTAGAATAGAAGCTTGGCAATTATTATTTCATCGTGCTCGCTCACATGAGACGGTTGGTGATCAGCCATATTCGCGTAAATAAATCTTAGCGGCAAGCGGCAATGAAAGGGAGGCGAATTGGCCATGGCACCTGGTATGCAGTGGATTCGTTTATGCCTACTGAGGCGATTTGTTTTTTTTAAATGACGATTCAGCGAATGACTAAGTGCACCGAAATACAAATACTGGAATGCTTGCTCGAATAGCCTGAATGCATCAGTAATTGCGACTATCTTTTAAGTGGCGTCAGCGACGGCACTGTAACCATTTCTTCTTCATAACTTTTCTTTAGGCGCACAGCTTTTCGTGGACAGTCGCAGTCTAATAAAACCATTGGCATTCTCGCGCTCAACCCACTGTAGCATTGTTTAGGAAACATATATCATTGCCTAAGGGGTCTACTTTCTCACATTATAAAGTTGCGGAATTTGATGCATTGTTGAATTCTGTATGAAGTATGTGTTACCTGCCCATCACCGTCAATATCGACCTCAGCGATAATTTCATCGACCTCCTGATCGCTAAATTGTTCGCCCATATGCGTCATAAAATAGCGGAATTCTTCTGCCGTTATGAATCCGTTTCCGTCTCTATCGAATACCCGAAACGCCTCTCGGATCATCTCACTGTCGTTCTCCTTAACAACTAAACAATTTCTTGTTGTCGCGAAGAGAGCATCTTATGAATGGTATATGTGACCGGTAGTGGAACTGCATGGTTCCGGAAAGAATTCACATTATCAGAGTAGGAATGGCTCAATAAGTCACCTGTGGTCGCGAAATGGATCATTAGTTCCATATGCTCTGAATTTTTGTTTAGAAACATATTCGTAGCCAACCGAATAAAAATGGAATGAATGGAAGCAGGAGAAACTTTGTGTGCTTATATGACTTAATTTTGCAAATGTTTGTTTTGTTCGAGTGAACGAGACTTGCATCAAGCCAAATGGTGTTTGCTTTCGCGCAAATATCAAATGATGTTCGAACCAAAAATGTTGATGCTAGTGTTAATATTACATTTGGCAGACGAGAAGCGTTGATGCTATTGCGTCACCATGATTGATTACCCATTTGCCTTTATACGTATAAAATATCTGTTACCTCTTACTGGTGGCGTCTCACGACTTACGTCATCTATGAAAACAAGCGTATAAGCCAGTGGTCTAGTAAAAGGGGGGAGGGTGGAGGGTGGATAGTGAAGAGAGGGGAGAGGGCTGAATAGATGTCAGTGAGGATTTGGCTTATAGAACATTAGCATTTTAAATTTTTTGTCTTTTCAGTGCAGTAATTGTTCTTTGGTGTTTTGCTTTCGCGGCGTTAGGAACGAATGACATATAGTGGTGAAGTGGCATGATCGACAGCTATTTGTCCAATAAAGGAATCTAGGGAATTCGATAATTATGCTTCTTTCCGCAGCATCGATCAGATTGCCCCTTCCAATTTCAGATCGTCGTTTCGACCTCAATTTTCAGCTTCTTCTGTTTTGCTGCGTCATTTTTTTTCTTCGTTTTTTATTTTATCTCTCTCTGTCTTCGTATTATTTTTCCTCCAGCAGACTGCAACCAGCTCAAAATCGGCATGCTGTCTGAACCTCTCCTTCCTCCCTCCGGCTGCCTTCCAGTTGAAAAAGTGGGACGGTGCTGAAGAGGGAAAAGAAGTGGATAAGCTCATAAACGTATCAGAGGTTTGTTCTGTCCGCAATCCCGTCATGCGTCATATATTAAATTGACGACCAAGGTTCAGTCGTATGGCGCTTGAGCGGATGGATGGCTTGCAGACACAAGGATGAATTACTGGCTAGGGAGCACTAAGGATCCGGAAACTTCCTTGTTTTGTTTAGGAGGAATTTCAGAGTAGTTAGCTGCAGACCATAACGTCTTTGCTTCGTCAACAATGTTATAGCTGTTATATTTACGATAGTTCTTTTTTTCGTTCATTCAGGGAACTGGGCCAGATTTTTGAAATTTTTTTAAAGTAACTTGTCGCAGTCGTTCGGGAATGATTTACTGAAATCATTAAGGTTTTTTAATCTCCTGTTCCTTCGGAGGTTGTCTTTCAGTTTGTTGCAGAAATTCGCAGGAGAAGAATTTTCCTAATGCGAAATGTGGAAATCGCGATGTTCGCTTAAAAATTACGGAGAGTTCGATGTATTACATTAGCGACTTGGTTGTTTTTTTTTTTGGATTCGAAATGAAATTACTGGCTAACGTCATCGAGAAGTTGCACGATGAAAAATCTTCGATGAGCGCTTATTTGGATATACTGCGGGTAGTTTGGTTGGGAATGTGAAAGCTGAATCGTGTTCTAGTTATGTTTCTTCTCGCTATCTCGTCCCCCCGAACTCTCGTGAGCATCCGTCACTATACATGTGTCTTCAGCCAAGTATCCATTTATACATACCATAAACCTTAACATTCATTCCGAGGAAACTGTGATAATTCAGCTGTCCTAGTGGGCGAAAGGGCGAGGGGAGGAGGAGATGTAGAGGAAGTCTTGAGAAGTGGCATGACCAAAATATGACTTAATTTGGCAAAAGACCGAGTTAAAAGCGAATTTATGAACAGTATGTCTCAAGAGGAGAGGCTGAACTTGAGAACTGGAGGAGGGGGAATTCCCTTGAGTCTTACCGAGGGGAATCAGCCTAATGTGTGCGTTACTAGGGGCATTTTCCAATGAAATTTCCTCTTTGTGATTTATTGTGCCGTAGAGTGTTTTGCTCACTCACTACGCACGTAAAGCACGAAAGGCCTTCCAGCCGAACTGAATACAGAGAGAGGCGCACGTGAACATCTTCAGGGCCATCTACTGAGGAAAGGTAGAGGGGGGGGGGGGGGGGGGGGGGGGGGGGGGGGGGGGGGGGGGCGTGGGAGAGAGGGAGATGGGTGGGCAGTAATGACTGTGATTGTATGAAGGGAAATGTTTTTCGTACTCTTGAACCTAAAAGTGTTTGGTGTTGACTGCTTCTGTGGCCAGTGAAAAGCTTGTGTATATGAAGGAATGACAAATGTACCTTGTTCATTCGTTTCATCATTTGGCAGAATTCGGGAAAATCAATTGTCCCACTTCCATCGATATCAACTTCATTGACCATATCGAGAAGCTCTTGCTCGGTGGGATTCTGTCCCAATGATCGCATTGCAACGCCGAGTTCTTTCGATGAGATCGATCCATTGCCATCCTTAAAAGCTATTCGAAGTAACTTAAAGAGCGTTCAGAAGCAGGATGATAGGGGATTGAGAGAAAACGAGTGAGAGAGGAATCTATTCGCTAGCGAAACTAACGACAGATGACTTGACTGAATGGGACTGATTTATTTATATAGAACTGTACTATTTCGCGGGGCGGCAATAGCTCAGTGGTAGAGCCCCAGCTTCGCGTGCGGCGAGACCCGGGTTGGGTTCCCGGCTGCTTCTCACCATACGACTGACAGGCCAGCCAACGGGTGGTCAACAACAGGCTAAAACAGCCAAAGGGATGGCTGTGCTCGGCGTGCGATTGCCTCAGTAACATCGAGACACCGCACTGAAGGCCCGAGAGGTAACGTGCTAACGTACATATTCTTTCGCAACAATCATATGGCGTGTTTAACACGCGTAAGAAAATTCCTAGAGAAGTTGCGAGAACTGGAAGCGTAATCTTCGCGAACTTAAAATTTACAATCCGACGGAAGAAAACTTCGAGAGAATCGAGACAGCTTTGTTTAAATTTCATGTCAAACTGTTGTCCATTAGCTTGTTTTCTGAGTACTCCTCCTCTCAACGTTGTCTTAGATTCTCAGTTTTTCGGTCGGTGCTGAGCTCAATTTCTTATCTTCTTTTTTTTCTTTCGCTGAATACCGCAGAAATGTTTTGGTCAGTGAGTAAAGGCGCTGGAGCAAAATGCAAAAAGTGCAGGTGAGAGTTTGGTGCTTGCAGCACTGCTGTTTCGCTCAAATGTTCATTATGCATTTGCAAAGACGATAACCCCCATTGCAGACTAACGAAACTTACGATGCTGTAGAGGGAAGCGTAAAGGGAAGCGGTGCCTGGGGGAAGCAACATACTGCATTGGAAGTCTGTCAGTTGTCGTAAAATGTTGTTTTCTCCGGAATGCACAGTAAAGAAATGCTAACGTCCTACCGTTTTCTTCCAAAATCTTGAATCGTCTTTCAGCGAAATTTTCCAGTAGTGCAGGAAACTCATTTGGTCCATTTTCTTTTCCGCTTTTTTTTTTCACCTAGAGATAAATTTCCAGACGTATTTAGTTGTGTTGTCGTTGATCTTCGACCGTAAAGCTCAGTCGGAGGTCCGTAACGTTAAATTGAAAGCCGATCGTGAGAGATTCGAACAGAAAAGGAATACCTTTTTTTAAAAAATTGATCCGATTATTTACATTCAGATTAGGCACGCAAATTCGCAGTGTTCGAAACAATTGATAGACAGGTTTAAAAAAGAAAAAGAACCAAGAATGCTCTGTTTGCGAATATCGAGTGTAACATGCACATTCAGCCAACGAACATTCGTTTAGGCGCATTCGTGAAAAATGCGCTTGGAGTTACGGCCCATCGGGATCGGTTAGAGGTAACGTGTTCTAAGAATTAATTGTTTAATCGGGTAAATATATCAAGGATTTATAAGGTGCGGCTTTAGGATTAGCTCATCTTCTATATGTCTGCCCTTCAACGTCATTAGCGATTGATGTGATCGGCTATTCTGATGTGTGACAAGGTATGTCAGTTGGTTTGTTTTTGACTGATCGTTCTGTTGGGCACGATTAATAGGATGATGAAGTGAACGCTTGCCATTGCCTTCTAGTTTCCGAAATGGACGGTTGCCGATAAGCTTCCGTTGGATCTCCTTTGACTTAATGCAGCTAAGATCGCTTTTAAAGAAGCAAAAGAAAATAAACTTTGACGGGTTCAGCAGGGTGTTAGTTGTAGGGCAGATAACATTCGGCCTACTTAAGAGAAGTAGGCTGTTGGAATTAAAACGTGCCTCTTATAGGTGGCAAGTCTCGCAAATATTTTGGTATATTTGAGCAGGGCTTGCAGCCAGCAGGCTGACAAGTACAGGGATGAGTTATAAAATTTTGAGAATTCAAAATAAAATCAGTCGTTTCAAGGCGTAAGATTTCGATGGGTTTGACGATTGCGATCCACTGAAGGCTTTTTTCGGAAGGCTTTTTTCTTCGTAGGAAAAAATGGTGAGCTGCAAAATTTGGCGTGAAAACAAAGGGAAGGAAAGATCCTTATACATGGCCGGTATTACAGTTTCAAACGGCCGTAACAATTTTATAAGTCAGCAGGTCACTATTACTCGTTCTGAGGTACGAAACAAGTGTTGTCTAGAAGGCTTCTACTAAATGCCTTAACAACACCTTCGGTTGCGATCACTGAGTCCATTAATAGTTGATCCAAAAGATGGTAGGGTTTTCTCAGCTAGCCGTCCAGTGTAGACTGATAGAGAATTAGGAATGGTCGGCTGGCTGGACGAACAGCAAAATCGAGCAGCCTATGATGCACTCCGAATGTCATTGTTTTGAAATTTATGTACGTTGTCTTGATATTTGCCTCGTGTGAACCCTTCACAGATCAACAAAATAGTCTCGATTTGAGAATATACTAGTGACGTCGCACACAGATTTGGAAAGTGCTTTGGCTGTGAGGTAATTCGATGATGAAGTTTGCTACGAGAGGAAGCAAATAGGGATGCAGGTCGCAAATCATTGTAACTCCCGTTCACTGAAAGGCCGAAAGATACATGATGTCGATCTTTTGATTTCGGACTGCATTGAGGGAGGGGAACCTGAACGCTATTTCGCAGCTAACTAACTGTGGAAAATTTCGCCATTTGCTCACTGAGTAGGTTATAACGCCCGGCTGTGGGCATCTGGGTTTTCTTGGGTATCACTTAAACGCAAAATTTGAGGCATTGTTTGAGGAGCCTTTGACAGCGATTATTGTTAGAAAAGATTCTGCCTTCTGAAAAAAGAAAACGGTAATTTGTTGACTAGAGAGCTGACGTAGTTTGTGTCTTCCTTGAGGTCATTCGCGTCATACCTAGTGAAGCGTGATGGGCGAGCGGGTGGAAAGCCTTAGCTCATAGACATGGCAGCTGTAGCTAACTGAGCAGTTTTCAAAATTCACTTTTTCGAAAAAGTTTCATTGTTGGAAGTTTTCCTGCTCACTTTTTTTTTCATCTGACGTGGTCACTAAGAAAATGGTTAAATGGTGTTTGTTGGTTCGTTTGTCACAGTGATTTAATAAGATAGTTTGTCAAAGAAAATTGTGGTGTAATTCTTCATTCACCTATAAGCTGTATAAGAGGAAAATTATTTTTTGACAAAATGAAATCATGCGGCGACCGCGCTATTAAAAAATGTTATCGAAACGATTTTGAGCTTTCATGTTTCCTGCGTGTGACCGCTTAACACTACTATGGAGTGTGATGGAGCATTTGTTAAATTGTCTCTTCCACCTTATTCCGGATGGGATTTTTGTGGTACCTCTCACTGCGGAGCATTGTGAAAAATAGTCTTCTCGCTTAACCACCTATCCGATCTGCTTTTGTCCTCAAGCACCACAAAATAGGGAAATATTGTTTACATGGGGAAGCAAAGCCACTAAATGCCTGGATTTGATGCGATTTTGCGAGCAGTTAGCATAATTGAACGAAAATAGAAAGTAATTGAACGCCAATAATCAGAGAGATGTCACTGCGAAAAGTTTCCGATTTCAGGGTATTTCCTGAGGGATTTAATAACTACAAGCAGACAATAAGAAAAGTAGTATGATGCGAGAGATCAATTTGTTCTCCTCAGTTTCGTTGAGTTTGTTTGAGATTTTTCGTATAAGATTGAAATTTACGACCGTGCATAGAAACATAGATCAAAGAGCATTGCCATATGACCCGAAATTGGCGTTCGAAAATTGGTGATTATTGGAGCGGTCGCATATTTTTCATATCGTGTACGCAAGTATTACACCTGGGTAGCGTTGCTTGTTTTACCTATTATGCGATCGTATATGCCACGATGAATTTTAGCCGAAAATCCGCAAAAAAAAAAAAGAAATGACCGTGTACGTAAGAAGTGCGTTCTCTTGAAGCTGTTTAGGAGATCATATAAAATTCAGTTTATGCAGCCTTATTTCCCCTTCTATGCTGCTTTCATGTGACCTGTTTTTGCTCTTGCTTCACCTTCGCGAGATCTTAATAAAGTCACTTGAGATGCGATCAAGGATCTGGTTCGCTGCAAATTGCTCTCTCATACTGATGGGAGTTCGTTTTTGTGAAGGCCATTCAAACGTTTTCTTCACTTTGATTGGTGGTTGCCGGTGCGCATTTGTAAATTTGGCATATTGGGAGTCATCCAGATTAAGTTGGAATGGTTTTACGTGAATGTGAATTTTGTTGTGTGTTTCAAAATGGCGACTTTAATTATGAAGATGGGATGGTTCACGTTATGGATAGTTTCATTAGACTGGCGTGAAATTTACTGCGAATTCTGATAGCGAAATTTTGCTAAGTGGTCATCAAATGCAGCCAACAGTAGAAAACCTACGCAATAATTTGTTCTGACTATAGCATGTTGCTGTTGGAAAAAGTGACTTTGTATACTCTTATGAGTGGAAGTCCCATACTAAATGGTCTGGCGTCCTAAAGGAATCTCACATTTCTTGGTGTCCAACACCGCTTTCTACTCCAATGTTTCCTTTCTCTTTCGTCTATGCGTCTACGTTTTGTTAGAATTTGAAAGTGTCCGCCGGCTGAAAAGGAAAATAACGGAGTATTCAACTTTGTTATTCAATATGTAAGATATCGAATACAATGACTTAAAAACGTCGCATCTGCAAGCGTTCATGGTTGTATATTAGAAATAAAGAAATGATCGATTATGTTAATGCCATCCCATTTAAGTTGAAACCGGAGTCCTGAGCAGCCGCCGGCTTTAGCGGTGGTTCTGGCTCTCATCACATTCATGATGACTGCATTGCAAACGAGGTTTTCATTCTAGCAGACACTGAGCGGATGTTTAGCTCATTGGGCGGACCGCTACCGAGCACGAACCCCAGAAGGCAAAAGAGATCACACTTCATAAAAGCAAACTATGTCATATTCATTTAGTTGCTTTGTTTCATAAAAAGCTCGCAAATCAAACCCGAAAGAGCAAAGGCTAGCTCTTGCGGTGATACTCAGTTGAGGGGAATTTTTCTTCTTTTGGGAAGCCTTGTAATACAATCTAATTTCTCTGCTACAATAGAGTGAATTTATGCTTTCTTTCAGTAAGCAATAATGGAAATTCATGGTGCTGCCATAATGCGCTCTTTGGCAACTTCGCATGTTTTCCACAGATAACACAAACATGCATTTTTAAGTGATTCGACCACGGCAGTGTCTCAAAAGACTTTCTGCGACCAGGCAAATGCAAAAATGCAACGTGGTTGGGTGAAAAGCGCGCACATACTTGTAGCATCTGTATGGATTTGTGGGTTTTTTTTCGTAGATCTCGTCTTAATGCGCGTCACATACATATATTTTTACATCCTGCTTAATACACTTTGCAGTGCACTTTGCAAATGTAGATTTGCGGAAGTGCAAGAAAATGTTTTTAAAATACATTTGCTGAGAATTGTCGTCGCTAAGTATGACTTGCTCGATACGCGCTCCCGAAAGAGCGCAGCCATTTTTTAACAGCTTCGCCACATTCAGAGTCGGAACCCAGCCGTCCTATTATTAGGAAGTCCTATGTAAATATGAGGGTAAAAATGCATGCCGTTGGGCACGTCACTTGTAGAAAATAAGAAAGGGAACTGAAATTTCTTGCATAAATTTTGGGATTTTTACCGCAACAGGTTACGGTGAAAATATGATGGTACACCAGTGCTCGATATCGGCATAGCCACCTACAGCTGAAGTTCAATTTTAAATAAATTGAGGTGGATGACGAGGAGAACTGGAAATTTCGAGATCAAGGAGAAGGGCAAATTGAGATTACTAATCCTCTTTCACGTTTTGCGTCCTACCTCCATCGTTTTCCTCCCCTCCCCGCACTCCATATTTTCTTCAGGCCATTGCCAACAAGTTGTCTCATTTCTTCTTCAAGCCCTTAAATTGTCTCATTCACTCATCATTGCTTATAATCATTATTATGAAGATCTTGTTACATTATGAAGTAAATCGCCCAATGGGATAGGGCAGAGTACTGTGTTACCAGATAGAAGGAAAGAGAGAGAGATGAGTGGATGGTTTTCTTTTCTTACATCTTATTTGTTTTAATACAAGCGGTTTTTTTGGTCTCAGAGCACATGATGCGGAGAGAGCTTTGGATCGTTTTATGCAGCAAAAGTTTAGGTTTTTAAAGAGTCGATTACTGTCACAGAAGTTTATGAGAAATTTTACAACAGCACTAGTAAGGAGTAGCGCGGGTTTCAAATATGGCTGAAGAGCAGTGACGATTCCAGAACTGTGCTTCCCAATGGAAAGTCATTAGCTTAGCGTTATTGAGTGACAAGTGTGTCTTTCTGCTCTCCTTCTCCACCCCCTCGCCCTCCTTCCCTCCCCTTCCTCCTCATCCGTCCTTCTCAAGTATTGAAAATGTAAAAGCTTAGATTCAGTGAGATGGTTTACCTTGTCAAATAACCGGAATGCCTCTTTATATTCAATCATCTCCTCTTCACTAACGCCTTCCAGTTGGTCGGCAGTATTTTGTTGTTTCCATCGGTTGAACAAAGACATCTTCCGATTGTTTGACATTTCGGTTGTTTACACGTCGAATATTTGAAAGAACCTGTTCTGAACGCTGTGAGAATATACTTAGTATGAGAGAACAGTTAGTGGAGTTCAGTGAAATTGCGGTGATGTCAGACAAATATGTTTATCTGGGTGAGGGAATAGTCGGTTTGCTGCTGATCGCAGATGTCACTCGGTATGTCGATTTTCGCTGGCAGCTTTCATATAATTGTTAGTATCGTTTTGATTTCTCGATCAGTCAGCAGAACAGGTCATCAGTATCTGGTTAAGTGAGGATAGGAATCGTGGAGTCGTGTGCTGAGAAGAACGAATAGTTGATCGATCAATTGCAATATACTTTATTACCTTAGTAGTAGTTCATGAGTGAACTCTCAGTCCTCGAGAACGCTCGCACTGGAAAGCGATTTATGGACGTTGTTGAAGAGTGGTAAGGAGTATAACTGCGAAGAAAAAGCTAGCACACAACGGCACACTAGTGTAGTGAGTGGCAACAATTGTAGAATGGCTGCCGTTGTAGCTAGACTCCGCCCTAGGCGGATACCACAATTCTAGCGCGTTGAACGCCGAGTGTTTCACGTTGTGCGTGTGTGTATGTGTGTTTGGAGGCGCCATCAAAAGTGACTTCGGTTGGCAGTTTGTAGGATGACTGATGGGTACGCCCTCTAGCACGAATTCAGCAGAAGCCCTCTTTCGCGGATTCCGGAGCGTGCATCTTTTTTTGTGATGTTACGTCATGAACGCCACTGAAGCCTACCAATTTGTTCGAGAGGGAGCAAAAATCCGGATGTTTTTATAGGCCCTTCCAGGATTTCTGACTAGAAGGTAGAGCAAGGCAGAATGTTGGTTCCGATAACCTGATCAAGAAAGAGCGAGATGAATGACTACAGTCCCCACTTTGTGCAAACTTATCAGTAACTGTGAAGTCGCTTGGGAGCTATAAGCCCCTCCAAACTTGTTTTTCAGATGACACACCAGTGTCTGCCTTTCCTTCTTAGTTCGGCTTGAGGGAGGAGGATGGAGAGAGGGCAAGGTGGATGGGGCGGGGAGGGGGAAGGCGGTTGTCGTTATCTTTTGGAAACCCATCATTTCCGTTCAGTAAGTGCGTTTTTGTAGTGCATTGGATCGTAAGAAACGGGCTATATCCGTGTCTAGAATTTCTGCAGGGCATTAGAGAGTAGCAGTGCGTGTGAGAAATAACTGTTCAGCAGTAAGTCGAATCAAGGAAGTAGGTTTGCGAACTTTTGCGCGTAACTTCGGCGACTTTGGAAGGGAAAACTTGACCACTGCAGGAGGAGACCTGGAGAAAGAGTTGCAAGTCTTCAAAAGAAATAACCATAAACTCACTGATGGAAGGGCTTATAAAGAGACCAATTAAGTCGTCCAATTTTCCGCTGAAATAATTTACAATTTCTTCTATCACTTTAGATATTGACATACTCAATTTAGCTATTTTAAATCTTTCTATCATGAAGGTTTGTAAAGACCATACATTGCATCAGCCAGTTTTGTTCAATGGCTAGCACTTAGAAACCAAAAATCAGCGATTGGTATTAAGTAACGTTCTAGTTTGCTTTTGCACTGCTCTTAAGTAAACGATCTTTTTTTCTTGAATATCTGTTTTAGTTGTGATATCTTTGATGAGCTGGACCTAAGACCTCAGAGCGAACTGCATCCATTGATGAATGAGCTAACCACTCCCTTGCGCACTCTGTCCGGTGTATCGCTTGGCTATGGTCTCAGCTGTCTCATTTCTACCTTCTCACGTTTAGAAGAAGTGAGCTCGTGCAGGACTGCATCCCTGTTTAGATTTTTTGAACGCCTGCAGGTTTTTGCACTGACGATGGTCTGAAATTTAACGCAGGTCAGTAACTGCGTTTCACAACAATGTGCTTTCTGTGTAGCTAAAGTGGGGCTGCCCGTAGCGTTCTGCATAAGTTGTATATTGCAATAACGGAGGCGCTCATCAAACTGCTTGTTGGTTGCTCTCATTCATCAGAATTCGCTCTATTGCTATCTTTTTGTTGTTGTCTAGTGTAAATCGAAATTCATTCCTAACTCTTATCAAAATTTTTGCTTTTATTCCTCATTCCTGAAATGCGCACACAATTTTCGCTCAGAAATCGAAAGTCGGGAAAATTTTGGAGCGAAATTCGTCCGGCATAAATAAGAAAAGCTCGCTTCAGAAATTGCTCCTTGCGAAAATTCAGTTCAGAAGTCGATGTCGGCAAAAATTTCAGCACGAAAATTGCGAAATACGTAAACTTTGGGCCAAGAAGTCGTTGCGAGCGAGAAATATTCGTCCAAACGTGGTGAATCTCGCAAATTTTGTTTCAAAAAATGACAGCTACAAGAAAGTTATTTCCTGAACTTCGTAATCAGCAAAACTCCCATCTGGAAAGTGGCATCAAATAATCTTGACTGCAAACTCACAAAAGTTTTGACTCGGAAACGATGGGATGAAAGGTGACTCACAGAATCGTCGAAACTAGTTTTCGTCAGCTAATGCCATTTTTTTTCTCTCCAACGGTTAAGGTTCAAAGTGCCGTAGGAAGCTATGAGCTGATAATAAAAGTTTTTTTTTGTCTTTAAGTAACATTTAACGATTCCTGCCATGCGGAGTGTGCCTTCCAAACTCGAAGAAATTCCTCTTCCTACCCAAGTAATGAGGGATTCACGACTTCGTATTAAAAGTCACTTCATCATCCTTTAATTTTGGGAAGCAGTTGTCATTGCGTTTTGAGCATCCATTTACATTGTAAAAGGGAACAGCAATCGATTCGCCGAAAAGCTGTTTTACGGCTGGAACGCGCGTTATAATCGTTATAAAAGTATGGACCCTTCACCCCACCTCCCTCTCTTTCTTTCACCGAATAATGGCAAGCCATTCAACCTGTGCCTGTTACCAAAGGAAGTTTAAGAGAATTTAATTCTTAGTTCTTTTTTCAGCTGAGCTTCATGCGTTTCGCGTTGTCAGTTTTCTTGAAGTCGTTGTAACTGTTCGAAAAAAAGTCGCATATGGCGTGTGAGTTAAACGTAGTGAGCGGTTAAAAAAGCACAATGGATACGTTGCGAATAAAATGAGCCAACTGTCTGGCTGTTATAGGTGTGATATTTGATTCAAAAAATTAGTTACAGTTAAACCACCAGATGTTGTGTCTCGTCTCTTCCAAACGTCAATTCTATGAAGTTGTCAGCGGTAAAAACATTTGGATTTTATTTGAACTTCATGCTAGGATTTATATACTTTCCGAAAAGAATCGGAAAAAAAAATTGTATGAAGATTTTTTGAGAGAGGGGATATGCAGAACAAAAATGTACACATTTAATGCGTGCGGTCTGCCGGATACAGTTGAAATACATGTTAAAAGTAGTTGAAATCGCATTGAATAGTTCTAATTCGAATCAGGTAAAGAGAAAGCTGTCGGAAACATGGCATTCTGCATACTCAACTTTTTAAAGAGATCACTGCTCTTTTGTGGTCACCAACTATCATTTCTTGCTTTGGTGTTCGCTGCAGCGTAAACTAGGGATGCGGTTATCGTCATCCCCGACGACCTTTCATAGTTGAAGGAACGGTTGCTTTGGCACATTGCAGGCTCAGCTAACGGATGGTCGTAAGTGTTCTCGTAAAAGTTGTGTAGAAGGAGCGCAAGAAAAAAATGAAGAAAAGAAAATTCTGCGAAGTTTAAGATTGCGCTGCTGAAGCATTCATTGGTTGAGCCAGAAAAATCCACAGATAATCGCAGTAAACTATTCTTTGGTTCTTTTATCTCTTCACAGTCAACAGTGAATTAAGTATTCAGGATTACATGCTTGTTTATCAGTATGTAAAATAATGTGAAGATCGGGAGGGTCGGGCAGCACATGTGCGTGTGGAGAAATGTAGCCATAAGAATTTCATGCTGGTAAAAGGATGCTAAGGATGGGCATAGGTGTTGTTCTTTATACGTCAAAGATAATAAGCTACAAAATTAAATCTGCTATCCGTACTCGTTTCCGTGTTGCCTGAATTTTATCTTGAAAATCGATTCAAAATTCAGTTTTGAGCTCACGTCGTGTTCACTTAGCCAATTCAGGCTCGTCATTGGACTAGGTGCTTCTTCCGGTCGATATCCAGTAAACGGCTAGAAGGTTTTTGTGTTCGGTAACGATGCTGGAATGGCTATTTTTGTCAACAGATGCATTCAGTATCATAAACCTCACCATGCATTAGTGCACCGTTGTGAAACCCTCAACTATGTAAAGCGCTAAGCTGATTTGGCTGATTTTCGGTAGTTTTGATTGAGAGGTGGATAAGTATGTTTTGATATGGCTACTTTATGTGACTGTCTTGATTTTCGCAGAGACGAGATGTTTTGAATGCAGAGGTTTTCTTTGTGAGTAAATGAACCGCCCTATATTCATCGTTCAATAATAGTTCTACGAAAACTTCAGCATTCACTTTAGCATGGTTGATTTATGCATATGGTTCCGGCCTTATGGAAGGCCACTAGGTATTCTGAGGTTATCAGTGGTTCGTTTGCGTTGTCGCAACCGTTCGTTTCAGTTAGTTCCATAACGTTTTTGTAGGAGATAAAACGTTGAGAACTGAAAGTGGCTATTTAGTTTTTTGTCCCCACATTTCAAAGGTTTGCTTCACTTTGATCAAATCGGACATTTGATTGTTCAATTTCGTTCCCACAGTTCGACTACATAGTGGTCCCTATCCTTCCTTTATTAGAGTATCTTCAAATCTTCAAATTTTTTTTTAGAGAACCTCTTAGAAGACATTGTTCACATTCGTTGAATCTTTCTTATTGTTCATAATCTCTTTTTCCTTTTTTTTTTCATCTCATAGGCTGCTATTAGATGACCGCTTTCGCAGCGTTCTTTAGCTACATTTTGTCTGACAGATTTTCCTCGCGATCTTAATTTTGATGTAGGGGATGTGGATAATTTTGATTGGTTGACAGATTCTAATGGCAATGTTGCTTTGGTTGAGTCGTACTGGAAGTTAGTGTTGAAAGTGTTGGCAAGGTTTATATGAACTGGACGTGCGAATCCGATTTTAGCGTTGAGAGAGCTTCCGAAAGTCAATTTGCATTTTTGCTTGCGGTGCTTTTTGCCTTATAATAATTCGCATCGAATAAATAGATCAAGTGAAGATGTTGGAAATCTTTCGTCTTAAATGCAGAAATCATTCATTCTCAGACAACTGCTTTGCTAGCAAGACCGTCCGATGCGAACAATGAAATTTTTAACAGACATCAAAACTTATTTATAGGACACTCAATATCCTTTAATCGGAGGATATAATAGGGCGTTCATATCACCTTTAATTCATCCGAACGTTTGACATATACACGTAAGTATATATATATACATATATGTATACATATATATATAAGAAATAATAAAAACTGTCTCTCTTTGTCGTTACTCTATGTGTAACCGATCAAGCCTACGTTTTTATTTAAAACTATTCCAGCAATTTCTTTAGATTGTAGGATCGTTCCAGCAAGACCGATGTGTGACCGTAATAAAAAACGTTAACGCTCAGGTCATGAAGTGCTTTGCACGCACATCCGCATTTGTTCATTTTGTCTGTCTTGTCATTTCATTTGCCTTCAGTGCAGGTGACTCATTTGTTCCCATGTCATGTTTCTGTAATGTTGCGTACGGGCGGCAATAGCTCAGTGGTAGAGCCCCCGCTCCGCATGTGGGAAGACCCTGGTTCGATTCCCGGCTGTTCCCCACCATACCACTGACTGCCCAGCTAGCGGGTGGTTAACGACAAGCGACAAAAGCCAAAGGGATGGCTGTGCTCGGCGTGCGACTGCCTCAGTAACATCGAGACACCGCACTGAAGGCCCGAGCGGTAACGTGATAACGTGCATGTATGTGCATATATATATGCATATATATGTAAACTTCAAGGACAAAAAAATTGCGCTCAAATTCTGATTGGTATGCGCTTTCTACTGTTGAAATAATTCCACGACACCTCAGTTTTCTCTCATGCCTTTTCTAACGGAATTTAAATGCCTTGCTATACCAAGTTTAGCTGGAGTCTTTCTGAAAAATGAATAATGGATAGCAGATTTTTTTTTGAATAAATGCGGTGCAAAGTAAGTTTTTTAAACAATCCTCAGACAAAGGAAGATTGGCGACGGATTCACTTGGGAGTTTTTCTGTAAAAGTTATGAGTTCTGAGTTGGGTTGGTCAATGATTTCCTTTTCTTTTGTAAAAACCTGAAACCAACTTAATTGTTGAGAAAATAGTTGATCGCAATAGAGCAAGCCACACTGAAGGTAAGATAAAACAAGAGGCGTGCAGAAAGGGTGATACGAGCACAATTATTCGAAACACGATTGTGTGCATGTAAAACGATCAATCAAATTGTCATTGATCGGATTTTAAAAAAATGACTGATGTACTTTCTATTAAGATTGCAAAAGCAGGCTAGAGTTTTCTTAGTTATGTGATCACTGAGCAATTTGTCTTTCTTTCTGGAGCAGCTTTGATAACGTTGTTAATTTTCCACTTGGCATCTAATTAGAAGGCGACTTTAGCTCCATGATAATGAAGTTTCGCTTTCTTAATGTCGGCGATTTTTTATTCGAATCTTTTATTGATAGTTGGTTCAAAATTCTTTGTACGTATATGCAAATTTATTATTATTCTCCAAAAAAAATGCTGGTTTTTTTCCTGTAGTCTGCATTTACAGTCCTTTTTGGTGTGAGAGAGGTAAGCAGGCTGCGTTATCGCATCAAAGAAGTGCTTTTTTTCTTTTGAGTACAAACGAAGATGCGACAACTGAAAGAGTGTTGTCGCTTTCCGTTGCCTTTTGGGAAACGGTTTTTGGATCTTCTGAATTTGAATGTCGCATAAAAATTCTTTTTTTTTCTTTTGCTATTGCTGAAGCCTGGTTCTAGAGAGAATTGGTATGGCAAATAATAGTGGTAACCCATTTTGGAGTCGTCAGGGCATGCTATGTTTCGAAAACAAACCAGTTAACGTAGAGGCCGCAGAAGTTATTAGAGGCAACTCGGCTATGGATTACCAGCTTGGCACACGCCGCATTTCAGGGATACCGCATTCTGTTGCGAGCTTCCTTTCGCCGCACCACACACAACGCATTAATGTTTCACAGTCGCCACTGCTTGTTTTGAGTCGCCCAAACGGTACCGGATAAGACTGGAACAACATAGGGGGGGGGGGGGGGGGGGGGGGGGGGCCCCCCCCCCCCCCCCCCCCCCCCCC
>JPKZ01001930.1:219856-240583 GCA_000803305.1 Toxocara canis
GGGCTGGGGAAGTTTCGCTGATACGTGAGAGCACGAGCGTCTCAATTAAAGCCTGGGTTCAGCACTTTTAAAAATATTTCTAATGGATTGTTACGGTCCTTAACAGCATGAGGTTAATGAGCACGGCCAGTTTCATGAAATAAAAAGTAGTCATGCTTAAATAAGGCATTTCAAACAGACTTATCTAATTTAGCTACTAGCGAAGTTAGCATGTAAGTAGTTCGTGTTGTATTCTGAGAGTGCGATACAACTCGCTACTCTTAAGCTTGTCAAGGGAACGGACAAGATTCAGAAAGTTTAAACGATGACGCAACGGTGATCAACAGGAACGAGGAAAACATAGTTGTGCGCGCTTCCTCTGTTAGCTGTGCGAGTTATGGTCAGCTATTAAACAATTCGCATCTTTCATGTATGTCACAAAAGCTTCAGTGAAAATCAAATGAGTTCCATGACAAGGAAACATAACTAATACTGCTCACGAGCCCATCGTCCTATTACGGTTACTAATGCACCCAAGTAGTACTGACCAAATCAATTCGTCCTTAAGCGCATATATTTGAAGTTAGCAAAACGTGTTTCAAGCTCAAAAGCGTGATTCAAATACATTCATTTCAATGATGGATAAAGTAGACTCACAACAAATCACTTCTAATATAAAAGCGTCCCATACCAGTAATGGCAGGCTATACTCATCGCATAAAGTAAACTTCGGTTGTAAGATAAAACTAGTTCGCTTTGGTCATTCAGAGTGCGAAGACTGCCATTAAGAGTGCGAAGATTGCGAAACAGAGATTCCCTTAGTTAACAAGGTTCGCTTAACTAACATAATTCGCTTAACGGTAGAACACCTATATTTTTCCAACTGCTTTGCTAATCGTTACATCTCTTAAACGAATGAGACTAGTCTTCTTTCGCAATTCCGCTCGTCCGCTAAACGGCCGAACTAGGCTACTTTCGGAGTGGTGACATCGAAGCCATTCAAAACGTGCAACAAGTAGATTATTGTTCACTTACTCATTACGGTAGTGGTGGTGCTTTATGGTCGCAGTTCCACCACTGTTATTTCGAGGAACGCACCCGGTTATGCTTCATCAAAAGGAATCGATCACTCACTGCAACACTGAGGGATGCATGTTGCCTTCCGATAGTTTACGCTAACTAACATATTTCTCAGGGGACGTCCATCTGAAGTAGCGTTTGAACAACAACGACCCAGAATGTATTTCGTTTAAGAGTGCAATAGGCTAGGGATTTTTGTTCGTTATTCTAGATACTACTGCCCTCGTTGCATTTTAAATTGAACCGCTGAACGTTTTAAGGACTGCTAGATAAAAGCACAACAATAGTTTTGCAAACGCACCATTTCTTCGCTGTTGAGTGCTGCAAAAAAAACTATGTGCGTGTTTCCGAAAGAAGAACGATATGTGAGGGCTTGCTAGTCATAAGAGCGAAGGAAAGTCAATTTGACAATTTTATAACGTTAACTTGGCTAATAATAGTCAGTAATGAAGTTGCACCCTATGTTTCGCAAATCCTTGTCGCTTTTATTGTAATTTCATTAAACTGGGCACGACGAAATAAAGGTTCGCACGTTTCGATTCGATTCGATTAGTCTACAAATTGTGCCGACCTCCTCAGCTGTAATGCCTGGACCGATCAGAAATCACCCTGTTGCAGTGTTGTTGTGGATGTCCCTCTCCTCCCCCTTACCCCAGCTCCTCATCTTTTGGTGGAATGAGCTGCCCCTCTCCCATCGGAAAAGTTCTTTTCTCTCAGAACAATTCCCTATTCAAGGCCGTCCAGATGACAGCGGAATTCGGAGGCATCGTTTCATATATATTTTGAAGAAACACTCCCACTCCATTATCATCCTAACCTTTTGTAGGCATAACCGTACACGCCGAAAGCATTTTCATTGTGCTGTACCCTGCAGGAGATTGTCTTCATGAAATTTTGAAAGAATCGGGTTCCGATTTCACCACTTATTTTTGATCTGTCTACGGGAGGTTATGGGGGGATGGGGAGAGGAGGACAACGTGAAAGACATATTTTAAATTCTCTCCTTAATAATACGACCGAAACGAGGATTTGGCGTTGCAGTTCACTTACGGTTTAACCTAGAGCACAGCTTATGCATGTTCGAGCGTTTTCGACAAAAATCACAGCAGATTGCTCGGTTGGACACCTAAACATCTTTGCTCGACATAGTGCCATCCTTCGCCTTTTATGAACCAGCGAGAATGCATCATATTAGCACGTTAGCACGTTACCGCTCGAGCTTCAGGATGTTACTGAGGCATCGCACGCCGAGCACAGCGATCCCTTTGGCTGTTTTAGCTTGCTGATAACCACCCGCTAGCTGGGCTGTCAGTGGTATGGTGGGAAGCAGCCGGGAGTCGAACCCGGGTCTCCCCGCATTGCCGCCCATAGAATGCATCATATAGCTTGCAAGAATTTTGGAAGGGAAGAATGGGTGATATTAGCAGAAATGTGGTTGTTAGATTTTTGCTCATGGGATGCAGACTGTTTGCGGATGCAGTGAAGGCAGGCAGTCAAGTGCGCCGGACAGGAACATTTCGAAGTCTTGAAGGCAAAGCGAAAACAATCTCCCGTGTCCTTTACCACTTTAGCAACGACCATCGTGGCACTGACATAAACGCAACTGCCCAAATAAATGCTTACATGAATTGCACATGTGTGCACAAAAAAGTAAGACCAGTCATCAAAAGCAATAAGTTTCCGGAACTCGGAGAGAGAGAGAGAGTGGAGGGAGAGGAAAATACGTATAAGGTACAAAATAGAAAGGGACGAGGGGCTGCACATGGCGTTCGAAAGAAAAAATCAGAAAGTGTTTGCAATCGAATGAATTTACGTGACTTTCAAGTGTCCAAACATTTAACGTCTCTTTATTCAAACAAACAGGCGCAAGATACTCAGTAATATAAATGAGTGAACTGAATCTAGGCGGCTTAAGAAAACAGAAAAGTTCTGCACCTCAGCAATCTTACAGGGACACGGAGCTCATACCTCATATCAAATACAAATAACTCTGAACTGGAAGCTGTAAAAGGACGTTGTTCACAGAATAGATTTTGCAGGCCAATTGATAACGATGGGGTCGAACGCGCACACTGATCGGAAAGCGTGAATGAGCTTTCAAGAGGTATATCAACACCTCCGACGATTTTGAAACAAACGGCCAAGTTAAACTTAAGTCGGCGATTCTCCATCAGTTCGATACAAAATCACCTCATCCTAGTCTCGTAATCGAGTGTATAGGGTCCCACAAACAATTTGCGAAGTGCCACGCGACTGTGACATTCTTGCACGTTTTTAGCAGTTTTTATATCATTCGAGAGGTATGTGCCTATACTTACGTGGGATATTCTATTCTACAAGGTATAATATTCTACAAGGGACAGCAGTAGACAAATATATACCTTACGGTAGTGTTCAATGCATCTGTGTTGCAATGTGCGCACAATACAGTTACGTGACTTAAAAGCATTCGCAGCTTTTTCAGGGTAGCGCAAATTTCAACGCAAATTCGGACAGATCTCGACTACATAACAGTGGCTTCCGTCATCCGCTACTGAAAACGTGCTGGAATATTATATTCATCACTAAACGGGCGAATTTGGAGTAAAATCGTCTCCTTTGATGCAGTTCAAATGTTCTTGTGCGAGTTCGTAGTGAGGGGAATTTCTTGAGAAGGAGGCCCTACCAAGAGCATTAGCGATAAAACGAGGATTCATTTGAGCTTTTCAAACTTACTCTCTCAATCGATCGGGTTTTCAGTGTAAAGTATGAAGAATGGAAAATCGTGACATCGGGTAATATTCAGCGCTCTATCGCATCCTCGTGCAACGTGCTGAAGAAAAGATGACGAATTCTAAGCACACTAAAACTATCGCAGTGGCAACCAGTGCGCTGTAATCAACGAAGTGGAGACACAAACATCCTAAAGAAACAGAACAGTAGCAACATATTTTGAGAACAGGATTATTGATGTCCCTCGAATGACTGACAAGCAAACAATTTCAGTTCTTCCTTCAAACAACTCTTGAGGCGAATAGCGTACTACTTATCGATTTCGAACCTCGCGAGACTAAGAACCAGACTTCTTTTCAAGCTGCTAGGAGGGTAGTGTGAGACGCCGATGCCCCGGAAATACCTGATGGTAGATCTTTTTAGCTAACAGAACAATTGAAAGGATTTTCTGAACAGCTTCAGCAACCCTCCAAAATGTCTGTTATCATAACACGTGGAATGCGAAATTTCAACTTGAGATGAATGAAGCGAACCGGAAATTATAAAAGAGACACGAACGAAGCGGGCCGAAAACTTTTAGACGAAGGAGATCCGTCAAAGAAAACCCGACTTCGTCAGCGAGATCCTCAATTGGTTTCCTGGAGTGTCGCATATCACTGGACGTAGTTATGTGAGTGTGTTGGGAAAGATAGATCCAAAAAAGTCAGTTTCATTTCTAGAAGGCCGAAGCTTACCGCTCATACGATGCATATATATTGTAACTAAATCATGCATTAGAGGCAGCTCCGACTGTTGTTTTTCGGCGAGAAAGCGAAAATTTTGAGTAAACAAGCGTTAGAGTCATCGTGAAATAGGCGCCATCGGCAACGACAATCGCTGTCTTTCACGAACATCGCGCATCGCCGTTATTGCTCCTCGGTGCGCATACGTCAAGAGGGAATAGTGTTTGATCGTCGTTAGCTGAGCATCTGCCTCTGCGCAAAGCTAAACGACCTCTGTTTGATTTTCGAACGTCAGTTGAAAGGCTTAAACAGTTTACTACTAATACAGTAAGTGCAGGGCATGCTCGCCTTTGGGCATAATTCCCAAATTTTCAAATTATTGCGTTGCAAATCGCTGCCGCATGGAGCGTTTTTATAAGCAAAATCATTCCAGATGAGTTGAATTGACTTGGCAGTGAAATTCACGAGCCTTAATCTGAATGAGTAATCGGCATAGCACAATTCCCAAGATGTTCCTCAAAGTCCTAAAATACCTCGATTCGGGTTGACACCCTCATCGTAAATTCAGCTCTAATCATTCTTACCACTTCAGTACAGTAGTGCACTGCTTGCATCGCTCTAAGCAATCGTGCCTCCTCCCTCCTGTTTTACGAAAAGCTTCTGCCGACGTCTTTTTCAGACCAAACTTGTTCAGTAAGGCATTCTTAAATTTTGCGGATTACTGCTTTCGGGCAAAACTCTTAACATCGCGATTTTTGTGTGAAAAATCTTAAAGTATAAAAGAAGTCTACCAGAAGAGACGCATACTGACTTGACAGAGCTAGCCTACTACTTAAGCTGGAATCCTATGACGTGATCACCGTTGCAAAGGATAGAATCCTTCCCCCTTAATCTTTCGCTCCCAGTCAGCGTGGGTGAGCCATTACCTTATGGCCGTGAAATTATCAGCATTGTGCCTCGAGGATGCATGGAAGCATTTTGGGGCCACTTCAATTTTTGTTTAGTATGAATGATGTGTTCTTCAACATTTTGTGTGCGTGTGCAAATTATTTACAAACGTCTTGAAAATACATTTGTTTTGAATGATCGTCTGTTGATTTGCACACTTTGCAAGCTAATCTTACTAGGTCCATCGAGCGATCGAAATTGCGTAGTTATTATAAAAAGGATATCTGTAACTATCGAAATTGCGTAGTCACAGATATCACTTGAGAATAACGATATATTTATTATATAATTTAAGCATGAGTGCTTCCTAAGGATTCAGAATACGTTTTTAACGCCTGATAATGAGGCGATGCGACCTTGGTGTGAATATCTCCAGATTTTCACTGGGAACTGCACTGCTTGGACAACGCCGTCAAAGCTTTTAAAGTTTTATACTACATCTTGTGCGGCTTAAGTCATAGTTGTATTCTGGGCTATCCCAGTGCACACGTGGTGTAATGCCGCTCGATTAGGAAGTACTGTAGACAGATATGGTGAGCGACCATATCTGTCTGCAGTACCATATCTGTCTACAAAGACCGTCGAACATGTGCAGGAAGATTTCACTCCTATGACATCTTATAAAGTGTTCTTCGGATTCTACACTCCCGACTGCAAGATCTCACAAACCTTCTTTAATCTTTTGGTTTTCCCAGGACCAGGCATGACCTTATTTTGCGTTACAAATTTGTTGAAGAACTTTCTGGTATTGCACTTGAGGGTATTTTCTTACTCATCGAGGGATGCGACCTCCGAACGCATCGTTTTCGATTTATGCGCAAAACCTGTTTTTTGAACAGCGTCTCGTATATATATCCTTTTAGAGCCGTTCGCACATGCAACAATCTCCCTCAAACCATCACTGAAGCTCAAAATATGTCGGCTTTTCTATATCAGTTTGATATTTTCGATCCATGAATGATCGCAGCCTAGATTTATTAACCTCACATACGTGAAGCTGCACTGATCTGGCGTGATCAAATTCATTGCAGCGCACACTACAATTATATTTGTTTAAATTCTCATTTCCATCGTATTTCGTTACTCTTATTATTATCGTTACGTGTGCTTACTTCGTCTATATTTGAAAGGATCGTTCCGATTTGTTTTGATGAGCGCTTTTATTCGTTTTATTCATTTCTTCTTTTTTTTAAAAACCGTTTCACCACCTCGTGTCCTCTTCTTTGCTTCAATGCTTTATTTTTTTGTGTCTTATTTTTTGTATTCATCTTATTTGTATTCAATGCTCATGTCCTCTTATTTTAAAAACCGTTTCTTTGCTTCAATGGAACAAATACTTTTCGTCTTATTATCCTAAAGTAGCCAAACGTTTAATATTCTGGAGGGTATTCCTCGAAAATTTTGCAAAGATCCTTGCCTGTGCTTGTTTTCTGCGGCTGCAAGTTTACCCACAAAAATCCTATAACTCACAAATAATCTACATACACTTTTAGACTGGAGAGAAACATTTATTCCAAATTCATCCCATGCGGCATTCAGAAAACCTCAGAAAGAAACAATCGATCACTGAACGGGCAGGAGAAGGGCGGAGGGGCGGGAAAGGGTAGGTAGCAGGGGATGCAATGCGCGAATGTGATTAAAATTAATGATTTTGACGAGTTGGTACAGCCACACGACATCAGGTTTCACGAATATTCGTACTAGACGCGTATTTTCACTGAAAGAAAATATAGCTCTCTTGGCTTGATATTTCATTTCCTTTATCAGAAGTTCTCTTACCAGTTTTGGCCTATACCGTTTAGCGTAACAGCGAATTTTTCCCACAAATAAACAAAATAGAAATATTTTTGTTTCCCAGAATTCAGAAGTTTTCTTTCGTAAACTCAATTGAAAAAATTGCCATTTCTAGCGGATCAATGAAATTCTATTCAAGCCGTGGTTTACGGAATACCCACAGCCATGAATTCTGATTGAGTAACTATAGAATCGTTGTTTAGATGAGCAATGGATAAGTTCAACTGCAATGTGAAGATGATTTATTCATTCATTCGTATTAGGCGACGTTTCTGTTCACTATGATCGTATTCGAAAGGTTAAGTTTTCGTTCACAAATTGTTCTTTTCAATTTCTATCAAATAATACTTTATTGCAGTATATGACGTAATCAAGTTATTAAGAAGAACAAAAAAGGGAAATTCTGTACAAAATAGAAGAAAATACAAAAATTGAACATCACTAGTGTGAGATGAGCGGTCGGTCGTCACGCGGTCATCATTTTAACAAACTCTTCATAATTTATCTGAAAAATGGCAATTACTACATTGATTTCTCGACATACTTAACCTGCACATCGATATATCACTTTAGAAATAAGGTTATTTAATGCACTGTACTATACACTCGCGCAGAAATCTGCACAGTACTGTGATTTTGCGGTTTATTGTACTATTGGGGTGTTCAGTCACGAACACTGCGGTATGCCGTTCTCTCGGAATCAACATAGGCTACTGAAAGATGACTGCACTTTTCAGCAACAGGTGAAACTCCCAGCGACGTTACCTGCTACAACGATACGAATGCTTAGCTGCAACAGATAATCTAAAGTTTTGGCTGAAACGAGCAATGAGTCCGCTATAGGAAGAGCGGAAGAGGGGGGAAGGGAGAAGGGGAAGGGTGATGAGAAAATGGGAGGATAAAAGTGAAAATACTGAAAATCCTAAGGTGCAAATGCAGCTATTCATAAAATCTGGGCTCAACCCTTCGACATGGAGGTAGTTTTGCGCCAATGAATACTCTCCGTTCGCAAGTGTATTTTCGTGCTGGCCTCCATTTCTCGCTCTCTCACAAACAAAAGTGCTCGCCGGATCCCTTTCGGACATAGAGTACTCTTTTCTTTATAGAATTGCTTGCAACTCGGTAGAAGAATTTAAACTCCCTCTTTCCAACATGTAGAAGGGAATTTTTGCATGTAAAAGCTATGTGACCCACCGGACCGATAAGTAAAAATATCAATACATTGACGGCCGATCCGTCGATAGGCGAATGAAAATTAATAAATAAATGAACAGTAATGCGTTTTTAGCTTCCATCGGTCGAACAACGTTTGCTTGCTTTTCACGCCAAATCAACTCATCGAATGTTTAGCCAGTGATGTTTCCAACTAGGGCTTCTTCTGGCTTCATAGAAATTAGCGTTATCTAATAATTTGAAAATATCTTGGTTTCGATATCAGTAACGGTAATCTCAGTTGGAGAGAGGCCTAACGAGCTGGTTGTAACGACACGCATCTAACGATAAGCCGTTAGTCACTGAATGGAATGTCGATATTGGGAGCTCAAAAAGACTGGAAGAGTTCAAAAACCGCGAATTCGTCGTGATCAGGGAGCCCGTGTTTTCTTGCTGTTCTGACTTCTTCTATAATCTAGTATAATTAGCACAAATGATGCAAAACCAATATTTTCCTCATCCGGCAATTCCACTACATCAAACATTTCTCCTTGCATTAATGTGGCCAACAAATGTCCATGTTCTAGTGTCTTTCAAGGCTCCCAAACACCACGCTACGTCATTAAATGTCCGGAAAATTTGCAAGGCTAGATTTGAGAAATATTCGAAATATTCAAAAGAAACAAAAAAATATTCAAAACAAATATTCAAACACTCCTAAAATTTTCTTGAAGGCTCTAGATTTTAGCATATTCGAACTTGAATGCACGTTTTGAAGCAAAAATCATCTTTTCGAGCTCCTTTATTGATTCCAGATGATAATCTTAACACACTGAATCTTACTGAAACATTCCACCCTCAAATGGCTGAAAAAAAGGAGCCCTCCATCATAGTGCAACGAAAACTGAAGCCGCCGACGCTCGATATTCGCATGAAATCCTTTAGCTAGAATTAGGACGAAAACGCTGCAATAGTTTTTCTTTCCTTCGTTTTGTTTCATGATGTGCTCCGTTCTGCACTTCTTCGTGCAAACGAAAGCTTTGACTCTTTCTCGTATCGGTTAAGTTTGCTAATATATGAAGTCCAGCGAATGAAAAGTGCAAAAAGAAATGTACCTGCCCATCACCATCGATATCAACTTCAGCGATAATTTCGTCGACCTCTTGCTCGCTGAACTGTTCACCCATATGAGTCATGAAATAGCGGAATTCATCGGCTGTAATAAACCCGTTGCCATCGCGATCAAAAACACGGAACGCCTCGCGAATCATTTCACCGTCTGTTTCCTAAAAGCACTATATTCTATTGCATCAAAAATATTCAAATATTACTATCTCCTTCACTATCCTCGCCAAAAGCTTTTAACAATCACGACTCACTGAAAGGCGTTCTTTACGAGTTATTTTGAGACTTTAAGACTTTCAACGGCCAAAGAATCTTGACTCGTTTGGCCAAATAAGTATACTATACAAAATTTGGAGCAACACTTCATCATTCGTGAATTTTGGTTCGAAAATACCGATGGGCGACAAGATATTATAAAAATTGGGCATGTGCCGAAATATGGTCGGAATCAGCTTTAATCACTGTCCATTTGACCTAATTTCATCTGCTGCGAGCATTATGAGTTTAAAGAAGGACAACGCCTAGAATAGCTATTATGTTGATGATCTAGCGAAATGCTTCAGAAGTTAAACATATTGGAGTGCTAGATGCGAAATGGTCGATGAGATTATAATAATTTTAGGGCTCAATTTCTTTAGAAATTTGTCACATAATATGTCGAAAATAAACTTATGAAGTTTCTGTCAAATCCGGTCGACTGGAAAACTGAAAAGCATTTTTACGAAACAGTGCATTCTAATTAAATTCACAATAAGGAAGCACTTTCAGCTAACTAAATGTCTTTATCTATTCTTGAATAACTTTCATCCGCAAAGATCACAACGAGAACTTCATGCCTGCGCTTTATAAAAATATGGATTTTTAATATATGTATGTGCTGTTTAAAAAGATTTTTATTTAATAAAACAAATACAAAATATATATATGTATATATTATATATGTATTTCGCTCATTAGCCTGAGCTCATAAATGGCCAGTGAGTGATATGGTCATAAAATTTGTTGGGAAAATGTACGTGCAAAGATGAGCTCCTTATTGCATAAAATCTATCCACTGAGCTCGTCGAATCTACGAGGCACGTACTGAAGTGCCAAAAAATACGCTCGCTTTTTTCTCCGGTCGGATAGCAAAAAAACAGTTCCTTAACTGAAGACTACTACGAGCGGTCGAATCAGTCAGCGCAGTAATTTTCGCCCATTGTAAGAACTCTACAAAACCGGTGATGTGTTAAGCATGCTTGCTAAGGTACACATTGCATCAACCGCTCATGCGCATTTCCGCTTGTTTTTTTAGCGTAAATATTATGAACGAATGATCACGAATGCGCATGCGTGGGCAAACACACGTCTGGCCGATTACGTTAATAAGCGAAGTATTTGTCTACTACTCTGCATGACATACTTTTACGAGTTATAAGAAACGAATATAGTGAGCAATTGCGTGCAAAATGGGAAAGAAGACGTAAATAACGCCATCATATATGCATGGAGGGGACCGCAGCTGCCGTTGAACAAAAACCAAGGGAAAAGAGCGGCATATAAAAGACGATAGCTTTCAAGATTATGTGGCAGAGACAAGAAATATATGTGGCAGAGAAGTGGAAGAATGACCCTTAGAAGAATGAAATGGAAGAATGACCTTTCGATCATTTAAACACAGACCCATACACCAAACACAAGAAAACAATATTGATCATTTCTTTAATTGAGGCCAATGATTTTTTGAAAATAGAGACGGTTATCTGTTTTGTTGAAACAGAAGTCCTTATGGCAGCAACAAAAATTTTCCAGACGTCTCAGGTAGAAGTCGATGAAGCGAATTTTCCAAACACAATGCTCCAAACGTTCGTTTCTTCATTGCGAAAAAGAACTGCATGCAATAAATCTGAGGACTCGATTTTCAAAAGAGAAATGTTTTTTTTGTTTCAAAAAAGAAAAAATGTTCAAAAGAAATTTTCAAAATGCACAATTTCGAAGGGAAATTTTCAAAAATTTTCGAAAACTCCAATTTCAAAATCATTCAAATAAAAGTCCATGTTTTCAACGATTTTCTAGGCTATTCAAGGACGAGTCAGTTTAAAAAAATATAGCAATACTTGTAATTTCTTAAGTTATCCAAACTTTTCACCAAAAAAATTTCATGCATTTCGGTGCTTAAGACAGCTCACGCTTCTTCAGCATACGCAGCGATTAGCACACGTCAGGGTAATAACGTGACAGAATTGTTCATTAAGCGAAGCGAACTCCACAAATCGATATCCGTTTTGTCCAGTTTGTCTTGATAGCTGTGCCAGATTAGCAAGTAGTTAAGATTAGCTTATATCAGCGATGATCCGAACCACATCTTCAGATGCTCTAGAGAACCATAGGATCACATAGCTGCGCAAGAAGAGTAGGTCGCAGTCATCAGCACCAGCAGATGCAGGATAAGTGCAACTTCCTCGAACAACTATGACTCAGGAACCGTCAAGAAACTATCCCGAGAATGATAGAGGAGCACTCTCCTCAATGCGACTGAACTGGTCTCAGTGACGGAGCTCACCGGCATTTACGAATACGGTTGCAAAATCTACGTGCCATTCATCAGCTTCGAGAAATCTTAGCCTAGAAATTCTCGAACTATCTTTGCTGTGAGCTATCGTAACAGCTCCACGAACAGTGCATTCCGTTAACGTTCCAGCTGCGCCAGTGGAGTGCGACGTTCATTTTCTCCGAAGGGTCCTGAACTGCAGCCACCATAAGCAAACCAAACACAGCCTCGTTCGCCAAAACTCTCGCAAGTAAATTGGCAGCTTGGACACACTGCCCACCTCTATAGTATCACATATCGGAGAGACATTCACAATGCTGCTCTGTTTGATTTGCCTTGAATGGCTCAATGCATGATGCACAAAGGATGCATGATGCACATAGGATGCATCACAAACAGTTATTCATCCCGATCCCCCTTGGCATAGTTCATCGAATAGAGTACTATTGGTAGGGCATCAGCATTTCGCATGCACGCTTCCAAGGCATGAGGGGTTGCCGAACTTCTTTCGATGACATTTCTAACTATAAGATTAGCAAAACATTCGTGATAGCGCACGTATGGAGGGAAGGAGAGACCGTTCCTGCTTGGTCCAAGCCTGTGTTCGTCGATAAGCGCTGACACAGAATTCTTGAGTCAGTGAATTCTTGGGTCCAACAATGGAACAGTTTGTGAGTAACAAAAAGTTGGCGGTTAATGCCGAAAAAGTTTTTCTTGGCGTTTCGTCGGCCTGAAGCGTTCGCTCCGACGAATTCTCGCTATTCTTTTCTGATGCATTTTGCTTCTTGCTCGCTTACAACATCTCAATAGCACTCTGGAAAAGCTGAAAACGTACCCACTTCACTTATCTGGGATGCGACTTGCCGAAGGATGGCATATGGCGGCTGCATCCGCTAAAAGATTTTCTTTTAACTGCCCCCAGAAAGAAACTTTCCATTTGATCCAATCCCGTTGTCCGCTAGTGTTCCTCAGCTGCGTTTCAATCACTTTTCTGAAATCCCCGTTAGTAGCGTATGCCTGCGAAATACCATATCCTATTTAGCCTTGTTAGCTCAGCTCTCTTGGGTCAACATTGCTACCACCCGGCATTTCTGTATGCAGTTGTCTATAGCAGCCAAACGGCCAGCTTTCCTGCTTTCACAACTTTCGGTGACCGCCCTTGCACGATAACCGCTGCGCTAGTTTTTCTGAAATTCCTGCAGCCCTTGTTGGGCCATTTGCGAAGTCCCGATGTTTCAAACGCTGCCACGAGCCATATCTCATTTTTTCGGTTGTTGGTGCCGCTTTGTGTGCGTGGGACATTGCCGTCATATTCGATATCAAAAGTGGTCTCATTATGAGGGCAGTAACATTGTTGTTGTTCTCATAACATTGTGTTCACTTTCTCATCCGTCACGATAGGCATGGTATACCTCTAACGCGCTTACTAAATTCATTTGTGACAATATGAGTGAGTGGTCGAACATAACAAAGCTGGCGCAAGAAGTCAAACATGACCAAGCGCAGTGGCAAGTCCACGACACAAACAATAGAAACGAATCATCAGGTTCACATAATATTCTTTCCGTGTTTTATTATGTGTGCTTTTTAGGATGAGGTTCTGTAGATACAGATGGGACACCATCATTAAATTCTGACTTCACTATCAATATTCACATTTACTTGAACATCCGTGTAAAGTTGTGAATTCGTAAGAAGACAATTCGATCTAAAAGCAGAAAACTGCATTCCTCCCGTGCCTACCTCTGACTTAATAGTGTCAAATAGCCCATCAAAAGAGAGCGAAGGAAGCAGTGTCACGTCCTCTCGCTTCTCATTAGGTGAAGAAACTTGCAACTTCTGTATTTCAATGCCAACTATGTTCTGTGAAAAGCATGCGAGTTAGCTTCGATATAAAAGTTCCGTAGTAAATTTCTTTGAATCTTCTCTTGCACTTTGAACTTCTAAAATGTTTTCTCGAAATATGCTGATAATTAAAGAACTCATTGACCTCGATTATCTTTTCTAAAAGAAATGCTCGCATTTTGCGAACTCCCGTCGAGTACTAATTCCATCAAATAGGCGATGTGCAGTGATTAAAAAATAACCCAAAATGTAGAACGGAACCTGAATCACATCCTATATAGTGACATTATTGAAGCCTTCGGCCATTATACACCAACTCCTTAATCAAAAAACCGGGTGATCGCAAAACTCGTGTTTTGCGATTTGCGTTTGCGTCTATAAATGGGGGTGAGGAAATGGGACATAAGACGTTTCAAAGACCTACGAAAACGAAACGGTAAGTAAGAAGAAGACCAGCTAAGCGCGTCTTAAGGACCTACGGTGATGAATGAAGCTCAAAGTGAATTTCGTGCAAAACCAAGTATGAGAAAAGGGGCTTTGATCACGGTGTCGGAATGGCCTTATACATTAATAGCGGTTTCATTTCCGACCAATTTTGTTACAGTGATAGAAGGGAGTGGTCAAATGAACATCGCTAAGAAATTTCATCAAAATTCGAAAGCGACGTACAACAATGACTAAAGGTTTTGCAGTTTAATTGCAATAGTTAATACCATTTAACGCAGTTCAGTCATTTTAACCGATAATTCTCATAGTGATTTTCGGCATTATATATCATTGTGCCGCTCAATATAAAAACGCCTATGCGCGATGATCAGAACATGCCGAAGCTTATCTATATGCAACTCCTTCATCCCACCGTGAATAACATGCGGACATGTTCGAGAAGCGGCTACGGCGTCAAATACGAGTAATGTTGAACAAGCAGCTTTCCCGTCGTCACCCCAATATTTCAACCTCGAAATCATTCGATTGGGGCGACGCTATCGTGTGGAATTGTGCAGAAAATTTCAAGACTCAAGATTTCTGTCCATGCCCTTTGTTCTTTGACACAAAGTCGAAAAATTATAATTATTCTCTAAAATCGTTGCAAACTTTTATTTGGTTTCAGCTAATGACCGTGAAAGTTTCGTTCTAAATATGTAGAATTCAAGAGGTGACTAAAATTCGGAGGTGACATCCCATCCGTTTTGCTTTCCTCAGCACTTGTCTGTTCAGTTTTGGGGTGGCGCGATAATCCTACTTCAGTCCTCCCTCCGTCGCCCCCACACCACGGTTTTCGTCACTGGCTCCAACTATCGTGTCGATTTGCGTAAAGCCTAATTTCTTCGACAGCGACGACTAAGTTTCGCTGTTGACCCGCGGCATTAACTTTCTTCGATGTCGAGGTACGGAAATGTTGCAGCAATTTTTCACTTTTAAACCTGAGATCTTTACGTTTATGAAGCGGAAGCGAGTGAAAAAGTCAGTGAATGGGCTCCTAGACTTGGTTTTATACTAAAGTTGGTTGAGCATCACTTCAGCTCCATCTTTTGTTGACTGTCTACTCAGAAGTGTACGTGTACCTATGTTTCGTTCAGACAGTAATTAGCGAACTTCTTTGTGTCTATGTGCTTTTGCACAAATGTACCTAAAGCTGTTTGATCTATCACGTTTGTCGCGAACAGTTCCAACGTCGAATTGTCATCAAAATCTGTGAAGCTCTTACCTTGTCCATTCTTTTCATCATTTGGCAAAATTCAGCGAATTCGATAGTACCACTACCATCAATATCTACTTGGTTGACCATATCCTGCAATTCCTGCTCGGTAGGGTTTTGTCCTAATGATCGCATCGCTACGCCAAGCTCTTTCGACGAGATCGAACCATCACCATCCTGCAACACTACAAATTGTTTCAATGAAACGATTCACCATCTATTTGTACTGTGATGAATGTGGCCATCATAAAACTGTTCGATCTCGCATCATGACGCTTCCAAATATATGCACAATATACTGTGACTTATCTCCGCAACGAAATATAATAACCCTCGGCGAGGGAGAAGTCTGCGTCTTTGTGTTGAACCACTGTGGTTGTTACAGTTATCAGTTTCGAAGCAAAATGAATTATTTTCTTTGCTTTCTTTGTATCAATCGCGCTGGAGTGAGTTCACGTTAACGTCAAAGTTGAAACGATCAGTTATATTTTAGAAGCACACTCAGGCATTCGTATAAAACAATGAACAGCGCTGATCCATTAATTATGTTTTCATCGTTCATGTATCGAGCAATTGTTTCAAGAGGTAACCACTTGCAAAAATTCCAATCTGCTAGAGACGATCTACGAGCAGCATATGTTACTTGCCTAACATAACAAATGTTCGCCAATCAAAAATTTGTTGAGATGGTGTTTTCGAGTAGTGTACACTTGTTGATTTTCGTTAAAGAGCTCAACATTCGAAGTTGACTTCTATGATGCGCAATGGAGTTCAGTGGATTGTTCTTGCGACTTTTTTTTGTTTCGACGCTATCCAGTTATCCAGAAGAACAACAGGAAAACGTACTGTGAAAGGGTCCCATCCAACAGAGACGAAGTATAGGGAAATTTGACTGTAAAACATTAACATATATATGTATATACATATATATGCATATATATATATGGGCGGGCAGTAGCTCAGTGGTGGAGGTCCCGCTTCGTATGCGGGAAGACCTGGTTTCGATTCCTGGCTGCTTACCCGACGGATCGCCAGGAGGCTGACCACCAGGCGTCTCGCGATAATCGTTTGCGGATTGTTTAATTCTTCGCGACCATCGAAACCTCCACCAGATGATTTACCATTCTCACTTCCTTTTCAACGCACAAGCGGAAAGTTCTAATCATTATAAGTTCTGCATGAGCGATTATTTGGTGAATTAACAGTGTTAGCGTTTTGTGCACTTTTGGAATGTACAATTTTTAATGCGCGTTATGATAACGTTGTGCATGCTTGCGTGTGTCTACTTCTTTCCGTTAGTCTTCACGAGGCAATCACTAAAAGTAGATTTAGCAAATTCTGTACTTCGGTTTAAACCTTACGGTCGCCCAACTAACCCATCCTCACCCATAATCTTCTATCGTTGAGAGCACATCCGGCACGTGACGGATTATTCCAAATGGGAGGCCAACGATGACAGCACAATGACACCGTGGTCCTTGATTTGTCGTTTAAACTGCTTCCCAAACAGCCAGCTACATAGCCTTTGTAAAGATTACAATCAATAAAGTTTCCTACATTCCTTTTACTCGAGTTCGGTTATCATTTGATTGTTTTGGAGGAAAAATTCAGGAACAGAACCATAGATCGCTATCACAGTAGTCAAGTGATGCGAATGAATTCAACAGCATTGTATATCAGCCTTTATTTTATTAGGATTTTGATATCTCTTTCCTTGAACGGCCCACTAGAAGCTCGAAACATTTTTTTTGCAGTCAGCTATCAGAAGCTTATGTTTGCGTTTTCTAACACCACATGGTAATAGTCTGAAGCACTCATTGTTGCTCTTAGTTCTATAAACAGATGTAAGCTGAGCATTAGGTCTTTACTTTTATCAGTCATTAATTCTTTTGACGGAATCATGACGTCGTCCACCTCCATGACAGGAAACGGCACTTTATTCAATTCGCTTTATAGCTTGGAATTCGCGGTCAGCTGTTGTTTTCGCGGAAGAAAGAAGACTGTGGTGAACATAAACGATTCCTTAGAGAAGAGTAAAACATTACGAAACGTGTTTTTCGATGATGCACACACACATACATTGACGTGTTTTCATCATTCCTATTGGTATTTGGGCTTGAAATTGTTAGCGTGTGATCAAGATTGTGCCAAGAAAGCCATCAACAATCAACGTGTTGATATGTGAAGAAATCTGAGATGGAATAAAGTGACTATTGCCAATCACTTAAGAAGTCATATGTTTAGTCCGTGAGGACTCAACATATGGTTTATTTCTTAAGTCTCTAACAACAATCTTCGAATAGTGCGTTGCGAAATAATAGCTTCTGAAACACCGCACAGCGGATCCTCAAAAACGCCTTTAGCCTACAAGCAGAGATGCTCGCTGCTAGCGAGTCACAAGAAGATTTTCCACGGATATATCCGCGATATAAATTAATTCTTCAAAATCATTTCATTCCAACCATGAAGATATTGTCACTAATCGCAAAGGCGTATTGGCATAGGAAGAAATTTGCTATTGCTAAAAAAAGACGCAATCCTGGATTTAAAAATAAACAGGAGGGCACACTGATCAAGGCACACAATTCAACCTAACCATAGGCGTACTCCACCTAGGAAATCAACGAGACAAATGTGGAAATTCATTTACCCACGTATGGCAACTTCCAGAAGTTCTAATGATCTTTATTGGATGCTCGTAGACTGCTTGGAATGGGATGTCAATATGACCTCAAAATGATTATTTAAATCTACAGGCTATTTTCGCGAAAGCTAGTTGTACTTAGGTCTGTTAAGTTCGTTGAGCTCTTGGCGAATGCATTCATTTTTCATAAGAGTTTTTTCACTCCTTTCGCATAAATTCTAACTGTGCTGCGAATATTTGGGTTTTTTTTCGTGCCTGGAACTTCATGACGACTGGACGTTCATGATGACTCGAATAGGAAACAGATGCAGCCGGCGGGAAGCAGCAATTTTTTCCTTGCCCTTACATTTCTGAAATTTTCCCTGAGAACGAATGTTTCCCCGCAATATATTCAGCGTGTGTTTTACAGACACCAAAATAAAATTATCAGGCCATTTGGAAGCGTAAGTTGCCAAAAATAGTAAAGTGTATATGCGTAATGGATGTGTGAAACGGTAATCTAACAAGATTTTTGTTAGTGTCTTTTATCAATGTCAACTCATAAACACACTGGTTGATTCCGCAGCATTCAAAATTGAGTTTTAATGATTTTTGCGAATGCATATCAACACAAAGACATTGCCGCAAGTCCAGCAGGACCACTGTTGTGTGCTGATACTGGAAAACGCTGAACTTGCTGACAGGCAAATTTAGCGTTTTCTTCCTAGATTTCATGGTGTCGCGAGGTGTAAATTAGGTGAAAGATTATTAGTAGGGGTTGGCTGATATAGAATCCAAAGTGAAAACTTCGCTAAATACAAAGGAATGCGCGAACATGGATGATCATACATCACAGTATCAACTGCGATGGCGAATAAGTTGGTCAAGTCAACAGAAGTAGCCGACGAAATTCGTGCTTTTCGCAAATCTGAAGAGAAAAGCCGAACTCTTGCAATAAATACTGAGGAATCCATAGAGTGACGCTTTAACTGAGCGTGAAATTACAATCCGGTCACCAATCAGACACTTAGTGCTAAGGCATGTTAGTAGTGATCAAACGAGTTGTTCATAAGAGCGTCAGTCGTGCCAAATCAAATAATGTTGTACGACGATTACAAGCCAGTAATGCATTCTTACTATAAACGACGTAACCATCGTCTGTTAATGCACTCATCGAACCGACCAGCCGGCCCTATGAATTTTCTCCTAAAATCGTCATTCTAAGTGAGAAGGTCTTGAAAATGTCGCTGCGCGTTCCAGTTTCTCTTCCAAAAAAAATTTGTGTTAGAAAATGGCAATTCTCCGACTTTAGCAAACCCAACGACGCCTCGTTCGGTAGGATAGAAGTCACAGCAATGATAAATCCAGTACAGATGGACAGGCAGAGCACAGGACTAGAGGCTTTTTCTTTAAAGTCAAATAATTATTGATCTCGTTAATGGATGCCGTTTTTCATAAATCTACGCACTGTGTTTTTCTGGGATTTTCTAATTTAAATTCAAAGATTTCCATGCGAGGCGGTGCGCCCGAATTTCAATGAGAAGAACAGTTCATGAAATCAGTTATTTCCTGGGCTATTCTCTCCCGCTAAACCATTTCCACGTGCAGGAATTCAACCAAAAATTTATGGATCATACTAAAGTCTGGCTTACAAGCAGGCCGCAGATAATGAAGATTAATTTTAATCCAGGTAGCTTTTTCGCTTTAGCTGAAACCAGAGCAGAAAGAAGGAGCCATGTAAGCTCATTCTCAGATGTGAGGGTCTTTCTCGCTGGCAAAAAAACGTCTCAAAGTGGGTCACAATTGTTCGAGAACAGGCAGCAATACTACTTCCAAAACCGCTGGAGAAAGAAGAGTACAGAGCTACAAAAGTTACTGATCTTATGGCCACAATACAGTGTGCCCGCACTATGCTATTCATAAGACAAGAAGGCATATAAGAAAGTTTCTTTTAACTTTTAGTAAGCTCTATAGAACGCTTCGCGCAAACGGTTTCTTGCAGCAATACTACTTCCAAAACCGCTGGAGAAAGAAGAGTACAGAGCTACAAAAGTTACTGATCTTATGGCCACAATACAGTGTGCCCGCACTATGCTATTCATAAGACAAGAAGGCATATAAGAAAGTTTCTTTTAACTTTTAGTAAGCTCTATAGAACGCTTCGCGCAAACGGTTTCTTATGCCAACTTTGGATGACTGCGGTCGAGCAAAAAAAAAAGCCAACAGTGTGAGCTATTCTAAATAGGATCATCGCAATACAGTTAAAATTCTGTGCTCTTAAGTTGCAAACTATCTTTGACACAGTGAGCGAAACCAACACTGTTCGTTCAATTCGCAAAAAGCTTCCTCTCATACTCTTTATTGGCTATTGCACGACCGACTAAGCATGACCTTAGCTTTCATGCGGATCACCCAAAAGGATGGGTAAAGCCACAGACTTTCAAAAACGTGCTCACTCCTTAAGCCATATCTCTTCAACCTCCTCTGCCTCTCTCTCCCCCACTCTCTCTCTATATAT
>JPKZ01001930.1:242431-259808 GCA_000803305.1 Toxocara canis
CTTATGCCTAAAATCCAAAGAGTTTCTTTCAGAATTGACTGTTGCAGCCAAAATTGCTGCCATTGCTGGACAGCACTGCATAATCCAGGAGCAACTAGAACCAAGACTGTGCAGCAGTCCGTCCACCTGGGAACTTCTATTTCAACAAGCAGTCATGAATGTGTCTTCGGTTACATCATGCGGGTAATATCAAGGCGTCCATTAAAACAATATTTTGGGAGAAAACTAATGTCGCCAGAAAAAGAAAAAAAAAAACGAAATGAACCGACCTTATCAAACAACCTAAATGCTTCTTTATACTCGATCAATTCGTCATCATGAATACCAGTGGGTTGATCACTGAATGAGAGATTCTTCCATCGCGCAAACATGGAATTCTTGCTGGCTGACATCCTGGCAAGCTAATTGTGAAATGATCTTTGCAGTCGTCTTGTGCGAGTGCGCTCGGCGAGTTGACCTTCAGAGGGTCTGATAGAGGCGATGAATTCAGGCCCAGAATCTGACTTCGGGAAAATGACAAAGACTCGGTAATCGTAGCGAAAGTCTGGTGAGTTTAAGCGATTGAATATCACGTTGTTCGACAACCGCAACAACTGTTTCTTTCGACGTTGGTATAAGGTTCCTTCGTTTCGCAACTTTACTGATATATACCGATTTAAGATTGGAAGGTTATTGGAACTGCGGTAAACGTGAACGGACGACTGGCTCACAACTGATCGCAGCCGATCGCTGATGGGAGCCTGTGCAGCGGGCGTGACTACGTTCAAAGCTGTAGTAGCGCCGCCCCTCGTCAGAAAAAGTCGCCTTCTTCGCCGTTCTTGATTTGCTTATATAAGTGGTTGAACTTGCCAAATCAAAGAAGCACGAGAGGGAAAAGGAGTGGTCAGGGCTTGAACTTCATTCATCCGATGTATGCATGAACAAAGAAGCCGTTAAGAACATGAAAGCCTTGAGACAATCAGAACTTTCTAAGTGGCAATCCGAGAAGCTCACAGGAAGCTCAGAGAAGCTCAAAAAGGTGCTAAATTTTTGGAATTTAGACCGGTGGAAAACAAATACTACAATTTCAATACGAATTGGAAATCAAGTACCTAAGCAAATTGGCAATTAGCAGAGCGTGTAATGGCGACGTAGTGTCTGTGCATGTACGCTTGTCTCTGTCCTGTAGCTTCAGCTTGAAATCCAGTGGAACCAGAGTTATGAAATTTGATACACACAACCTACACTACATCGCATTGTCAAGCAGATCCACAGAGCTTGCTCGTCAAAGATGTTAGAAAATTTGCACAAATTTTAGGAAGGGCCAGCCTACATGTTCGACCGATCGGTCAAAAGAATAAGTGAAAATGCTCATCAAGGGGATGGCGTAGCATGTCCTTGGCGATTTCAAATGGACGATTCATGAACTGTTTTTGAATGACGAAGGTTCAAATTTTGTCCCACGCGGTAACTCTATAAATCTTCTATTGTGTTCCACTAAAGGTCCAGTCTAATATAAATTCTCTGCTAGAGATTCAGTGCCACTCGACCATTCGAATATGAAATCTGACGTTTCGAACACATGCAGATTTTACATCCCTTAAGGAAATATAACTTCCTTTCTGCTTCATGAATTCGTTTAAAATTAGACGTATGGGATTAATGAATATACCAACCAAGTTTCATTTACGGAAGCTGCATTGATTTCCTAGCAGAATAACGTATAGATAGACATGCATAAATACACACATACATACGACAAAACATGGCGCAATCATAACTCGGCCTAAAAACCGTAAGTTTATAACAACCAAATATAGATCATGAAAGGCCTTTAGTAGACTTGTGCGGAGGGTCGCGTTGAAAAAAAAATTAAATTTTCCCCATCTGCGAGCATTTCATGAAATGGATGAAATGAAATGACTTTATAAATGCACTTGAGAGGTGAATTGCGGAGGCGCTCTACATAGCGAATGTTTCGTATACATTCTTACTTGTTTAGTCTTGCAAGCCCTTTTAAACTTTTAATTTTTTCACGGGATTTGAACTACTCTGCGGATGTGAAGTGAGATTAACATGGTTAACGACATGCCGATTTTCATGATAGCAAGAAAACTCTGGCCATCTTGTAAAAATGTTCCGTGATGTCATTCCTTGGATCGCCTCATTGTATGGCTGGTAAATGAGCATGTTTACAACATGTTTTAACATTTCGTCGACATAATTTGCACACTGATTCACATAGTGCCAACAAAATTGCTTGGAGATTTCTCTTCTGTATCGAGCAATTTGTTCCTTCCGAAAGCTGCCTTTAAAGAGTTGCGTGAAGGCAAATACTGCGCTGGAATTTCGACTGTAGGTCATGCCTTCAAATAATAGGGTCGTTGCTTTGATTTTGGGAGTCTGAAAAATAAAATGCAACCAAGTGACGAAAGCGAAGATTGCAATCCGCTAAAGTTGCTCATTCGCAAGTCGCTATCATTCTGCTTTTTTAATTCCGGGCTGCTGTAAAAAAACGGTTTTCCTAATTCCGTCATAGCCCGATCCTCACTTTACCGATGCCAGCATAAGTTAGTTAATTAGGCTAACACTCTTCCGAAAGAATTCTTTCTTAATGTGTGAGTCAATATTCCAGAAATAAACGCCGAAACATAAAACTGACTCGTGGTTCAGGCTCGTTTTATCATTATCTAAAACCTCGTTGTAATTTGGTTTAAATGATTACGTTTTTTTCAAGTACTATCAAATCCACTCATCTCAATGCGATCATCATACCACTTTCATTAGACATCTGCTCGAGTGATACAATAATAAACTTGAAAGAGCAAAGTCTTTCGACAAGAAAATTTAACAGAAAAGTATTTCAGGTCTCTTTCAATCCCTTCTTCGTTTCCTTCACTCGCTTGTCAACTCCATTTTCTGACCATCACTTCTGCTGTTAAATTTCGAAAAAGGAGTAAGTATAATTCAACATATTATGGCGCCCTATCATAATCATCTAAATATGATAAGGCCAAACTTCAACCGGAAATTCTCCTGCCTTCTCTTTGCAATAACGTTAAATTTTAGAGCTCCTGACGGCTTCATTCGGCATTGCACGGTCTATTGACGATGGATACAGCATTGTCACAAGCCCAGAACAACATCTCACATCTGAGAACTTCAAATCAAGCGTAAATTGCTATTTTTGTGCTTTCTAATCAATGTAACTTCCTAGAGATCGAAACTACGCCTTAAAAACTGGTTGCTGATGTGCGTTGGCATTCAAAGCTAGTATCAAATGGAGAGGGACCATTGAAAGAAATGACCTGCGTCGTTGCTCATTGGTTCCGAGGAAGAAAGGAGAACGGAATTGTAAGAAACCGTTGAAATCATTTTGAACGAAAAACCAATTTTGATGGAACAAGTCCAATCGGCTTCTCCGCAAGGAGGCTTCCATTATACTCATGCAATACCAAAACCTCCAATTCCCAATTCCCTAAATTAATTAACCTTCCCAGAAATGGAGCTTCTCATCAGACAATCTCGGTCAAACCCCAAAGACTCAACCTCTTAGTTAAGGTAAACTGGGTAATCACCAAAGAACGCATTTTTGCAGCAATAAACTTCCTCAGAGTGTCGAAAAATAAATCCGCATTTTAAGCCAAGCATTTCATACACGTATTAATATCGCCTTTGAAGCTTACTGAAGAACTTTACCGCAGTAAAATTCTCGAAATTACTTATCAAAACATATTTCCGGCTCAGTAGCTAACTATTTCAAGATATTCGGAAATTTATGTCGACCAATATCGAGTATGACAATGTCGTTAGCGCTGAGCGAAAAAACCCAAGTTGAAAATTGCCAATAGATTTTCACGCATATGTGAAAACGATGCAATGGAAAGTATTTTGCATTTGTAACAATCAAATTGTGATTATACTAAAGCTACAATATTCGAAGTTTCCAAGAATATTCCTTCACCAATTTTTTGGCATTTTTTTTCCTCTAAAACATGCGTCTAAGCAATATCGAACTGTTGAGTGTGTCGAAACATTGAAATATTCGTCTACGATTCAAAAAAGTTTTCACAGAACAAATCCTAATTTATTTGGATTGATAATTAAACATCTGATGAAATCTAAGCGCTTTTTTTGGAAATGTTAGTAGTTATCCGGCCAACTGCACATTTTTACGATTGCTGATGCGAGTATAGTACGAAATATCTGAATTTTCTTCTTTTTGGAATTGGTATCCTTGAGAGAAAGTGCAAAATTCCTTGATCGAATAGTGCATGAGAGGCTGTACGGCTAATAGCTTTTCAGCTTCTCAATAGATCGGCTAAAAGAAAAAGTCGATGAACGCAAACTGGGCAGTTTCAAGTGGATCCAAAACGTCAAATTGATTTCCGTTTTTAGGCCCATTGACGGACTCATAGCAAACGACAATTTCGCGCATCCCTTCAACCCATTTAACGCATACCATAATCTTCAACTACCTATGGCGCAATCCTTGCTTACAAGTCCACAAATCCATTTTATGTTTGGGTACAAAATGTTGATAGTATTGGGGACACACAGGTACTTTTCCTTTCCCTACAAGCTTGAAGGCAGTCCCCAAATTTTAAAAAAAAAGTTTTTAAAGTTTTTCTGCTATATGAAAATATGCACTGCTTACTAAAATAACTGTTATAAGAGAATACCAGAGAGCAGTCGTCTTCGTTGTCATGTGCAACTCACACATCGAAGTGCGCCTTAAGAGCGCATCATAGAATGACAAAAACTGCAATGAAAAGGCCTATTCGAAGAGCGTTCGTTTACAGTTGTATTGCTATTGAGTCACTCATCAAGTTTTGCAAAAAAAAAACGTAGTAGGTTTTTGGCTTAAGAAAACTGTTTGCACTGCACGGCTCCTTATACATTTCAAGAGGATTTAGTCATGCTATTTAGTTAGACTACCATTTCCCATGATAGGCAAACAAACTGGAATGATGTGTATACGATTTAAAAGAGTGCATAAATTGAAAATACTTTGGAAGGATCTTTCCTAGCACCCTCATCGAGAGTCATGTCAACTAGTAAAGTAACATTCTGTTGCCTCATAACTTCAGTAATAATCGCGCGAGAAAAAAGTAACTTTGTGTTAGCACGCCCGGAGCGCTTGAGTATCTCTGAGGATCGAGAATATTGCAAACTGCTGCGACAACGATCGACGGACATATACATCATCGAAATGCGCCGTGCAACTGTATGCCTCTCGAGTCGACTGAGGACAACAACAACTCCCGATATCGAAGTTTACGGTGTCACACTACTGAGCGTTCCTTGCTTCTGTGGTTGGCCGTAAATCAGTTTTTTCTACTAATTTTCCCAAGATTACTAAAGAAGTTTGCGAATTTTTCATATCACGGACCAGCCGAATTCCTTATTTAGCGGTTTTATGGGATATTTTTAGCGGGAGCTTCTTGTGGATATTTGAATTCTCTCTGTTCTTGCATCAACTAAGCATTTTTAGCATTTTGCCGCTGGACTGCATGAAAAGCTCCGTTTGCCCTTTTACGGCTCACATTGCTTAGCCTTTCCTTAATTATTTTAACTTGCGTCGCAATTCTTTAGGGCATTGTCATAAACAATTTCATCGCTCTTTCCATAACAACGATGAAGGAAGAGGAATTCAAACTGCGCTGTAAATTCAGATGTGGACAAAAAAAATCAATCAGCAGCTGCATAAGCAACACATTTCGACGAATGTAAAATTATTTCCATACAAGAAAGACGAGCTGCTAATCAGAGAGTAACTTGAGGGTAAAACTAACAAATATCTTTGAATTATCTAAACGACAGCGATGAACGAGACAAATTCGTTAGGCTGCGTTTCCGCACCTTCGATCTCTCATTTTTCCGACCATCGTTATTGCCTAGTTGAACGACCGTATGAATACTTATTATCTAGGGAAATTTAATCTTGGCTGGCTTTTGGTTGTGGGATCGACAGTGCGAACATTAATCAAATATGGAGATGAATCGATGAGCGAACGGGCAGAGGCCTTTCAACGCCATCATTTAGTAATGTCTAAACTGATTTCGTAATCGGTCAATTAGTTGTCACGAACGCCGTTCAATGGCTCAAATGCCTCTTGAAGTGAAACTCAGCTCAATGGTAGCGTCAACCATTTGTGATAACAACTTCCTAATCATATATACACATTAACGCTCCCGCATATAACATCCAGTGCATTTCATCATAACATACAAACCTGTTAACGCCTGCGTTGCGTCTGCACAAATATTTACTTCTATGATAGATGCGGTCAGTAGTTCACTCATAGATCAGGTCAACTTGCGAGTGTAAATTGTTTCAACATTTACTTTAATGCGCTGTTACCGCGAACCACGTAATCGCCGATAAGTTTACAATTTCTCCTCTGCGAATAATGAAGACATCGCATGACATTTTTTTGCAGTAGGATTTGTTAGTTATCGGCAACGGATATCGTTATTTCCAAATGAGTGCATTCATTTACGTATCTACTCATCGAAGGCGTGCATTTTGTAATAATAACTCAATGTATAAGTTTACATAAATCTGTAATCGACAAACACGAAGAAATAGCTCACCCAAAAAAAACGTCCATCTTCATTAGATGCTTCACTGATCATCCTGACTCATTAACATTTTCACATATTCAATGCACCAGTTTTCGGTTTCTTGTGAGATGAGATATGAAGTATTACATTCACAGCAACGATAAACGAAGCGATTACAGCTTTTATTTTATTCTCAAACAATGCGTATCGGATATTTTCAAATAAAACCGAATTGAACATTTATTCGCAAAAAACAAATGAGACGAGCGTATAAATGCCATAAAGATACTTGCACAATGGCTAACGCAACTCCCATGAAGGATGAATGAACAGGTGTGGAAGTTCACCCTTGTACTTTGAAATGTTACATGCACAATGCCACAGCCAGTTCATTGCTTCGTGTTCAACGCGTTCTTTCGTCTTGGGCTAACGCAACTCCCATGAAGGATGAATGAACAGGTGTGGAAGTTCACCCTTGTACTTTGAAATGTTACATGCACAATGCCACAGCCAGTTCATTGCTTCGTGTTCAACGCGTTCTTTCGTCTTGATCCGAACGGTTTTATTATTTTGTTCCATCGAAATTAGATAAAAATCACACTTGGTCTCGTTTTATCTGGCCTGATTTACTACTTTTTATGACGAATAATGACTAACTACTCGTGGCTTTTGATGAAGATGAGAGCTGGACCAACAATTTGGGACAACAAACCGAAGTTCGTGCAATTTGAAAAAAATACATGGTTTGCCTATCACGTGATAATTGCAACTGCTCTCATACTATAACGGAACAACCAACAAACAGCTCAACAACAGAAAGCGGAGACTGAGGAGTGCAGCCATTGCCACACCAGCAATGAAATGCGTTGTAATAAACTTTGTAGTAAACAATGTAGTAATTACTTTGTAGTAAACATTGCAGTAAACTTTTTTGCCGCTATATCATATGCGGCGCGTTTGCGTCTATTGCAAAATTGCCCAAAAAGAATGAGGTGGCAGTTAAAACAGCCAAAAATAAGTGGAAAATTAATTAATAATAACAAGGAGTTGCCAAAAATGGTAAAAGTTCGCGAAGAAAACCTAGGAAACGGCAATACATTTTATTTATTGCTTAAGCGAGTGACCACATTTTATTGTTGACATAATCTCTTTATGATTCTACGCGAATCTTTGGCAATTGCAGTTTGTTTGGGGCTAGTTTTTGCGATCTAAGCAAATTGGTCTTAATTGCCATTCACTTGGCAGTTTTCTTTTTTAATTGTTTTTCATTCTTCGCACACACACCAAGTGGTCGAACGTAAGGAGAAGTGTTTCACAGCTGAAAAAATATTTCGCAAAAGCCAATATGTGATATTGCCTTAGCAAGCGAACGAAAAGTCGACCACAGGGGCAATGAGAAAGTAGGGACGGCTAATGAAGCTATGGCCACCATAAACAGAGCATTTTTTCGTTCGGTGCGTCCTATGAGGTTCAATGAATGAGGCGAACCCCGTGTAGTTCGCACACGACGCAGCGATTGTTCAGGCGACAGCATTATTTGGTTAATAACTGAACCTCGTGCACTCAGTCAAAAAACAAGAACTTTTGAAAGAAGCGTCAGCAGAACTGCGGAAGAATGATTTCAGTAGAGAAGTACTGGTACGACCATCGCAAAAAACGCTGCCATCGCAGTTGTCATTGATGGGGGCTTATGACGTTCCTCGCTGTTGCATCTGTTCACCATACAGCAACAAAATTCGGTCATCTCCAATCGGTTGTACCGACAGCCAGTCCGATTCTGTAATCATAGGATCCGTTTACTATTCAGCTCATAGAGTGCTCATCCCCTCGATTTGCACAACAGCGCAGATGGTCAAAATATTTATCACATACTTTTTTTTCGCGTTTCTTGATCTAACCAGCAAATTAAAACTCAGCTCCTCTCTCAACCCATATGAATAAGACGATCGATAAACGGTAGCAACATTAAACTACCGTTTCAAACGACTGAATCGCTAAAGTCATCATTCATTTTCTTGATGGCAGCACTTTCGGGTTCAGATGTCGATGATTCTCGCATTTCAGTTAGCCAAAAGAGAATGGGTGCGAAGTTGCATCCCTGAAGATAGTGGAGCTAAATTCGAGGAAGGATTGAATTTAAGATCTTATTCAAATTGGCGTATACGGATGATAACTAAACGGGCTCCATTTAAACGAAGAATTGTGAGCAGAATTTAGGAGGTAACTCGCATTTCTACTGCTTCCGAAATCCGACTGTTCCTGTGTTAGAGACTGAAGCGAATGAGAAACATCCCCAACGACATGGATCAACAAAAGAGCCAGAATACTCCTCCATAAGCAACACCTCAGTGCTTCTCAATTCCGGAAGAATCACCTGAATTTAACTAAAAGATGACTTCTTCTGACATATTTTGCGCTAATGCTCAAGCAGAAAACAGGTAGTGGGGGATGAAATTGAAATAAAGGACAAGAAAGGCAAATTTTAATTGCTTGCTTGCATCGGCTATTATAAAGAGTAAATTGTGCAAGATGATTCGGATCGATTTCACCATGCGTAGACAGCTAAATTCAAGAAAGCTTGAAAGCATCTACTTTGTGCAGTTGTCGCTGATGTCCAACAATCTTAGGTGCTACACAAATTCCATTCGGTCTCACACATCTGCTACAATTAACAATTTTGAGCTCCTCTGTTACAGTCATAAGCGTCTCACTTACATCGACTGCTTATAAGATTCTGAAAATCTCTTGCTAGACAAAAGCGTGCTTCACTTTCAATTATTGGGACTCCACAAGGATTCGTTGTTTGTTCATTGTGACATATATGAACTTCTTTTTAATTCAGGAATTAGTTCAGAAATTTCAGAAAAACTTTAATTCAGGAAAAAAAAAAACTTCTTTTAATTTAGAAAAACGAATCCCTACCATTCATCTCCCCTTACCCTAACCCTCTCCACTTCTTAGCATGATCCACTCTTCATCGATACAGCTCAGCGATGGAGCTGAGAGCGCGGCGCGCGTTAGACGCAAGATGACCATAACTTCGAAAATTTTCGAGATGCCAAAGTGGAGTGGCGGCAATCTCTACAAATTCCTACGCAATATGAAAAGTCGGCCATCAAGGTGGCCATCCATTTAGAGCTGCTAAAAAATTTACGATGTCATGACGAGAATTTCGTAGAAATATGATAAAAATCTTTTTTTGGCTTCTTCGATGAGAACAATGAAGATTTTTTGGAAATTATCATCACAACAGATAATACTAATCTACAACTAGACTCTTCTTCTGTTTTCAGTGAATTACCTCATTGGCGAACTCTCATTGGAGCGCCCTATTGTTTCTTTTTTCTAAGTGCGTCAAAGCGTCTACTTAATAAAGCACGAACTGCCACAGTGTTGAATAGCCATAGTGTCGTTTGCCATAATCCCAATTAGCCAAAACACCGATTGCATATTGCTCTCCATTAAACAGCTTTAGTGGGACCTTCTTGTGAATTTATGAAAGAAACACCTCCATATCGAGAAAAAGACGCTTTTTTAACTTGACTTTTTTAAATGCATGAAAAAGAATGTGATGCTGCTTCAATTAGTTTTTTTCTTCATTTAAATTTGCCAACGAAAACGTTTTGTTCACTACAGTGTATGGGTTTTTTCTGTTTCCTCAAAATTGGTTTCAGTTTGCATCTTAGGTATCCTCGATGATAACTACAAAAGCGTTTACGTAAGGGGAATGAACGGGGAAGACACACAGAGGTTTGAAAAATGATGGCTGATGTGAGCGTTGAAAGAGAATTTAGAAATGAAACAAAACAAAATTAAATAAAATGAAAAAAGAATGCAATAATTTGGAAACGAAAACGAAGAAAGAAAATTAAACAAAGAAAAAAAAAGAATCCGACCGGATAGGTGAAAGCATCATGTCTATACGCTGAATAGCGCCAGCATCTTCACACTCTATAATGTTGTTGCATTACTTCATAATAATTTCCAAAAATATGATGAATCTTGATGTCCATTTTAGTCTCCGCTATCGGTAATTAGCTAAGTCACAATTGCATCTTTAAGCACACGGGCTTTTCACAATAACTGTTCGGTGGAGGGCGTATGCGGTCGGTATTTGGCAACTAGTGTTTACTGATTACTCGACATTATGGTAGGTGAGGTTCTTGACTCGGTCCACTGCCCCCTTATCTGTTGGATATCATCGACGTTCATAGTAACGAGAACATCGAAGTATTATCATTCTGGAAAGCTAATTTTCGAACGGATTTTCGCACTTAACTCACCGCACACCATCCTGACATCGCGCATCCTCTTTGTATGGTATAGTAAGCTCCTGAAAAGATATTTTACCGGAGAAATAACGACTCTTTGGAAAAATGCCTTCGAAAGAAAGAACGAGTTTTGAAATTCATTGGAATATCATCTGGGTGATATTTCAAACGAGAAGTGCAGTTTAGGCAAGCACAATTTACTTCTAAGTCAAAGCAGTTTACTTTTTCATAACCTTTTCCGCACTTCCTCCGAATACGACCAAAGAATACATAGATGCATCCCAGAAGCACGATGAGAGCAGAAAAAAGACTGGCGACTCATCCATAACGGCTGCTTTGCATTGGCACAGCGCACAGTATGACATCGAATTTATTGGCTTGTTATACGTATTCTATCCTCCACTAGCTAAATCTTATTAAAACGTTTCCGCTCCTATTCATTTGCACTGGTTTAGACGGGGTGCTATAATCATCATTTTCTTCAAAATATAACATCACCTTCTTCTTTGTATTCCTTGTAGCAAAAATGGAATTCGCTTTCGCATTGACGTGCATAGAATTTGGGTTTACTTTGGAACGGACTCCCTTCTTCGAATCCACTCATGCATTTCAACGCTGTGCTTGGCCGATGCAGCGTTTGGGTTAGCAAAATAAGAGCTGCCTAAAAATACTGAAGCTTATTTCACATGTGGGCGCCTCCTCCTTCTTACCACCCTCCCTTTACTCTCTCAGCGAATTACGCAAATTTTTAACAGCAGTTTTCGGAACTAATTATATCCAGTTTTCCAGTTTTAGAACAACTGCCTTGATACCCAATATGAGCGGGTTTTGAACTGTTTGGAATTTTTGAGTTTTCGGGAAGGTCTCAAATTCGGAAATCCACATTTTAGGGAACTTGCATGCATTTCGAGTTGAACATGGCATAAGTCATCAAAATCGGTTAGAAAAAATTCGTCAAATTGTGCCCCGAAAATCAGTTTACCGATTCTTTCTGTGTTTTTTCGTTTCTTTTCGACCTCAGTCAGAGCAAATATTTGCACTATTTTAGGCGAAGGCTAACTAATCGCAATTCCGTTATTATATATCCATCTTCGGAAAGCTCACCTCTAGTTTTCAGTTAAGTTTCGCATACCCTAGTTTTCTTCAGCCGTAACTCAAAGCATTATAGCCTAATAGTTTCCTCTTTCTTGCAAACGCTGACTGGGACGATTTTTTCTAACCAACTGCTCGTATTCTATTTCGAATATTTGGCAAAGGATGTTTTAACTTTGGGTTAAGTAATGTTTTTGTGTCAGTTTGCCAAGGATGAATATTTTGGGGCAATTGATCTTCTCTAAACAGGAATCCAGACGGATGAATTTGTTATGTGGAGATCTAGATGCCTTTCTAAATACCTTATGATGTATTCAACCAAAACAACTGAATGACAAAATGCCAAAACAAATTTAAACCGCCACTATGATGCGATTTTTTTAAAATGTCCAGCTAATCGCGTTTCAATAACGAGAAAGTTCTGGCACACCGCACCAGAGTAAACTTAGTGTGCTCCCGCCTATCCCGAGTCACAGAATATTGCTCAGAAGTCACAGGATATTGTTCGAAGTCACCATTACACTTCAGAACGATGATCTTACAGGATGCATTTATCAAATATGATGTTTGAAGCAATTTGTTCGGATCATACAAGTTTCAGCCTAGTTTTTCAACTTTTGACGACAAGTTAACCACTAGTAGTGATGCCATCGTACCAGATTTTTTGGTAGGATACTGTACTTGTACTTCCTTTCGAAAAATGGTATTATACTGTACAAATGCCACCTCCTGAAAAAACGGACCATATCGTACCTATACTGTACTTGGCCGCCGAAATATGGTACCATACTGTACCAAGTATTTTGGCCCAAAAAGTACAATACCAATACTGTACTTTTCGTACCTGTAGCTTTTCTTGCCATGCATGAACAAAAGAGCATAGATTACTTTATTGATAAGTAAAATAAAGCAAAACTGTGCGAACCAACGGACAGAAGATAATGACCAGTGGTGAAACGGCGAAAAAGAACGCCTGGCAAAACTTACATGAAAAAGGAATCAAGTCCTTAATAATGCCCTGCAGCATCCGCAGTTCCAGTGGATGCTGCAGGGCATTATTAAGTTCAGCCCGGACCTTGCATGGAGCCGTTCAGCCGCTAGCCGTGTCTTCCTGAACTTCCCAACCACCCTTATCAGCGCATCGACCTCCGCACGGCATCCGGACGCCTTCAGACCGCCCGCCAGCGCTAGCTGGAGCGTGTGAGCCGTGCAACTCAATCTTTTCGGAAATCGTATATCCAGCCCAATTTTTCTGTCCGCCTGTTCGAAATCGTCAATTTCGTATATCCAGCCCAAAATCGTATATCCAGCACAAAATCGTCAACATCGTCAATTTCGTCCTCGCAGGAATCAAATAGGTCACCGTCGGAGCAGGTAGAAGCATTGTCATCTTCGTCGCTTGAGATGTTGTTACTGTTACTTTACTGCTGTTACCTCTTCGCAGCCTGCGTTCCCTGCTTCATCGTGCAGCACCTCGTACTCATTTTTCACTGTACTGTACTTATACTATCCTTGCTATTTTAAGTTTGGTACGATACTGTACTACACCCGGTATAAGTACAAGTACAGTACGAAAAGTATTATGCTTTTTGGTACGATGGCATCACTAACCACTAGTCGCTATATTGAGCTGAGGCCAAGTATGCGTCGGTTACTTTCAGTGAAAAGTCAGGTGTAGAAAATTTCAGGTTTTAGATTTGCTAGGTCTTCATGAAAACGCGTGTTGATAGATCCATGGAGAAACCTGACGGGGGCCATGATGGGTTGTACATTGAGCAGCCTGCACGGTTCTCAGTGCGATCACTCTGCACTGGCAAAGAAATTTTGGACGGTCTAACAAATTTTTGTAAGCAACCTACGTCTCATGTGAGTATCAGCCTTTGCACCGTATCTCATGCTAGGCACTCCACCAACTTCGCAACATGCTAACTTTCGAGAGATGATTTGTTGAAACTTTTCACGGCTTATTTCAAGATCCATTTCACAAGGGTACTGGCTTTTCCGTGCTACTACCTGCGCCCTTTCGAGGTTAGTAGTAATCCAGCTAATCTCGGCGCCTATTATTGCCCGGGAAATAATCTGTTAAGTCTTCCACTCCTTCATCGGAAATAGATCTTACTCGGTTGTATACTTTCTTCCGCTCTCTTTCTAAACACTTCCTCTCTTGCACATTAAGCATTAATCCTGACAATCTCGAACCATATGAACGCCTGACGAGCGGTCTAGTGCAGTTTTCTGTTCCCCTAATTTGGAGCCTCATGTGAGTCCTTACCAGCTACTCCACAGTACGTCTTGCTACATACTTACTCGCCTAAGCGTTAGAACATTAAACGCTGTAACGCGGCCTAATAATAGCCACACGCAACATGGTGATCTTCAAAGGTTATGTCTGCATCTCAGTATCTAATCTCTCACAAAGCCTGTCCAATTTGTTTGATGAAGCTTGAACCAACATACCGCGTCTGTAAATTAACGCCCATTCCTTAATGAGCTTAGGTATTGAAGCGAACCTAGGGAGTTCAAAACTCACTAAACATGATCGTTGACAGCTAAACGATATTTCGAATGTGCAGACTCACACTCATCGCCTTTTCAGTTTCCTCTTTGATCAGTTATGGGCTTCAATCTAAGGTTTTGAAATTATAAATAGTTCTTGACCTCTGAATACGGAGGTCCATGCTTCTTTCCTCAGCTTTTCAGCTGGCAAGTTGCCTGCTCCAGCCTAAGTGTGTGAAACTTGTATATAAGATTTCGTTGGCTTTTGCATAGCACTCTGCAAATGTACATTCTCGATTATCGCCTTATCAGGTTAGTAATCGATAAGCTGCAAAGCTCAACTTCGTTATGTGAAACTTGACAGATTAAGTTTCAATTTGAGTTCATTGGTGCTTCAACAGTCGTTCATTCCACGCTAGCAATATTACTGCATTCGTGGCGCATAATCGCCTATAGAGTCAGTTTTTCTGATACGCTGCACCCCTGGTGAAACTGCACGCGTTCACTGTCGCCAAAATACCAATCATAATGCGCTTTACAAATTGCAAGATTGTGAAGGTGAACGAAATGCAAAAAGTGTTACGTAAGGGATCAACGCCGCGTGAAAAAACAGATGAGTCTTTTTAATGGACGTGAAGCGAAGAACGAATATTTTCCATCACTGCTTTGAACAATCCGAAGTGACATCGTTAATTATAGGGATCAAAATACTTTTAAAAATTTTAAGATGACGCGTCCATAGAGCAAATTAGGAGAAATTCGCCGTTTGCCGTCACTAAGGCATCCTCAAAAGGCTATTCGGTTAAATGATTATTATATCTGTAGTGTGTGGTTTGTTTTTTGCTGTACTGTCAAAAGTGCTGCGTTCAACTGCATACTGCTTTGGTAAGAGGTCTTCCACCTTTGACATTTGTGTGCAGTGCTGTTGCTTTCACCACAATTACGAGCGGCCATTTTTGATCGGCAGCAATTAAACAACGACCTATAGAATGATTATTATATCTGTAGTGTGTGGTTTGTTTTTTGCTGTACTGTCAAAAGTGCTGCGTTCAACTGCATACTGCTTTGGTAAGAGGTCTTCCACCTTTGACATTTGTGTGCAGTGCTGTTGCTTTCACCACAATTACGAGCGGCCATTTTTGATCGGCAGCAATTAAACAACGACCTATAGAATGATTATTATATCTGTAGTGTGTGGTTTGTTTTTTGCTGTACTGTCAAAAGTGCTGCGTTCAACTGCATACTGCTTTGGTAAGAGGTCTTCCACCTTTGACATTTGTGTGCAGTGCTGTTGCTTTCACCACAATTACGAGCGGCCATTTTTGATCGGCAGCAATTAAACAACGACCTATAGAATGATTATTATATCTGTAGTGTGTGGTTTGTTTTTTGCTGTACTGTCAAAAGTGCTGCGTTCAACTGCATACTGCTTTGGTAAGAGGTCTTCCACCTTTGACATTTGTGTGCAGTGCTGTTGCTTTCACCACAATTACGAGCGGCCATTTTTGATCGGCAGCAATTAAACAACGACCTATAGAATGATTATTATATCTGTAGTGTGTGGTTTGTTTTTTGCTGTACTGTCAAAAGTGCTGCGTTCAACTGCATACTGCTTTGGTAAGAGGTCTTCCACCTTTGACATTTGTGTGCAGTGCTGTTGCTTTCACCACAATTACGAGCGGCCATTTTTGATCGGCAGCAATTAAACAACGACCTATAGAATGATTATTATATCTGTAGTGTGTGGTTTGTTTTTTGCTGTACTGTCAAAAGTGCTGCGTTCAACTGCATACTGCTTTGGTAAGAGGTCTTCCACCTTTGACATTTGTGTGCAGTGCTGTTGCTTTCACCACAATTACGAGCGGCCATTTTTGATCGGCAGCAATTAAACAACGACCTATAGAAGCAAAGCTGGTTTTAAATGTTGAACGAGGATTCGGCTAATACCGTACAGCTTTTGGATAAAACAAAGAGGATCGAGAGACCTTAGATGCTGAGATGTGACTGCTTCATTCGGTCAACTACGTTTCGAAGAAAACCATCAACAAGATACATCCTCAAGTATTTCTAGTTCAACAAAGTTTCCAGCACCGTTTGCGGATAATCATTTTCATTCGTTGTTACAAATAATGATCAAGAAAATTCGTAAGGACAGTTAAAATAGCTTCGCGCTTTTCTTGGCTGAAAGCTGTATTTCTAACACTCCCTGCTTCCCCCCCCCCCCTCCCTCCGCTACCTCTAGCAGCCCGCTAACCATCGTGTATCCCAAACCAGTTTCTTATTATCCACCACCAAATGAAATGTAAACTAGTGCGTACTTAAAGCAGTTCGTTTCTGGTCCGCCGACTGCGCTCATAGTTACATGAAAAAACAAAATCTTCCTGGAACCTGGAATGGAACATGAAACTGTGATGCATCGTTTTCTCACTTCCACTTTCTTATCCCAGAAAAATTTAATTCTCAGTCCCGAACTATTTTACTGCACGAAATTTTTGAAACATTGCAACTGTGCCTCCAAGCAAGTGTATATCGACGATCTGGTGGATCTTCGACTAGAAATCGCAACTAAACTCGTGTTTGAGTTGAAGTCCTGCAGGAGGTTGTTAAGAGCTTTTGCGCTAACCAGGATTGCGATATCAACTATCCCTTGGGTTGTCGTTTCAACCATCTCGAGAAAGCTCCAGATTTCAACTACTTTTCCTGGCTACGCACACGACATAAACGGAAAAGAGATCCTATGCGTGATCGATAACGTCTTGGAGTATGCAAATTCGGTCATCGAAATTAAACGAAATGGTAAATTTGTTCGGTCTGATTTATTTTTTTTCTGTTTAGCGTAGCTAAACATTATCCACTTTTTCTTCACTTTATTCCTTCATTTGCATCATATTTCTCCCTCAAATTTCGAAGGATTGGGACCGTATTCGATTTATTATATTTCGCTGATCAACTGAGACCCAGTTTCTTACCAC
>JPKZ01001930.1:269815-283336 GCA_000803305.1 Toxocara canis
TCGCAAGCTTGCATTCAGCGGTGGGCAGAAACGTTGTAAGCAGTTGGATGTCTGTCATGCAAATTGTTCTTAAGCCCTACAAGCAGGAGGCTTATAGTGTTAATTTGAATAATGTAGATACGTTTCAAAATAAAAAATACAGCAAATAGCGCGAGAAAAAAACAATATTCCTAAAAGAGTTCTTAAAGCTTCCTAAAGTGCTGCAAACAGTTTGCATTACAAATATTTCAAGACCCAAAAAGTATTTTTTTCATTTCCATTATTGTTCATAGTCTCTCATCGAATACTCATAGTCACTCCATACAATTCAACGTTTTTTTCCGGAATTTATTTGCAAAAAACTTTCATGGAGTGGATATACTCATATTTTTCAAGGCCATCAAAGAGTGCTATATGAGAACATTCGATCAGAGTTGAACTTGATTTGAAGAAATATTCAGGTGAACAAAAAGTGTGTTTTGTTGCATCCGCAATGAGTTAATGAAACAGATTCTCAACTGCATTTAGAAAAGCTTTTTGATGGCAAAAGCTCTCAGCGAAAGCAAACGTGAATCATACGAACTAAAAATGTCAATGTTTCCTTTGCATTTTTCATTAGACTATTTGCTCTAATGCCCTCATAGATGCTATCGCTTTAGCAAAATAGATGCAATCAACGCGATTGGATTTCTACTTAAACTTTGCAGATGTTTCGTTGACTAGTTTTGCTATGATCATTAATTCGTAACTGGTCAATGCGCCGTTTAGTGATTGACCACAAGTTAGTTGCAAAAAGCCTTTGACGTTGATTGTGATTCTTGAGCATATGCACAACAGCTATGGTTAGAGTATACTGGAAGAAAAGCAGTCAGTGCTAACAATTAAGACGAAAGAGCAAACGTTTTCCAATACGATTTTGCACAACAAAACACCTTCTGATGTGCCTTCGGTCAAACGAAGGAGACTACAGAATTATCAATCATTTCAAGTAACTCCTCAGTGAAATGCGTTTATTTGGGCCGACAAACTGATATCTAAGAGGTTGGCCGACTAAAGAAATAATAAGGAAGCGATGCAAGCAAATCTTCATTACTTGGCTAATACAGTAATTTCCAATATGATAAACTAGGGGAATCTTTACAATAACATTTTTCAGTTTTGGCATCCTCTCTTATCGCACGTACGCCAGCAAAGGAGATCCACAATATTTCTCTTTCTCCCCCTCGCATGATCCGGAAAAATGAGGTTCCCTCGCATCAGCCGATCCAGTACAAATATGTCAGTGATAAAAAGGGAAAACATGCTAATGCCCTCCAAGCAAATACTGAACTTTCGCATGCCAGTCTCATTAAGAACTTATGAATCATTTGCATGCGAAACACCTCACGCAGTCAGTAGCTTAAAATTAAGGTTCGACGATTGATGCCACTGGGGCGCTTGAACAAACGGAAATGATTGCAAAGATGAAAGTGGAATCACTTCGTATGAGAAGTCGGAAGCCTATTAGCTGCTCCGAATTCAGTCATGAAAATGTATTTTTTGTCGAAAACATCATATTTACAAGAATAAGCTTTAAATTAAATAGAAGATGTCACTTTAACTAACTTTCAATTTCAAATAAATAAGACGAAAAGGGCATTAAAAAGAGAAGAACGTATCATGCATGCGAAAAATTGCTGACGATTTCTTATTAATACTCCAAGCTCTCAAACTCAAACTTGCTGAATGGAAACATTTAGCTCGATAGAAGTGGGCACTTAATTTGAAAGCAACGCTGACTGTGAGCTATCAAATTTGTAGCAGGACTCTATTTAGGGAAAGGTGGCATTTACAGAGTGGTCCAAGGGTACCGGCGATGTCGAAAAAGGTGAAGATGCAGGGGGAGGAGGGGAGGAGAAGGGGGAAGGAAACGGAAATCGAGAGCATAGGGCTTCCAGAAAAAAGACTGCATTCGTTTGGACGAAGTAGGCATATCATTTATAGTTAGCTTAATTAGTTATGGATTTAAGAGATAATAACAGTTGGGCACGGCAGTTTTTCACACTTGAGAATTTCAATTGCCAGTGACCAAGAGCTTAAAAAAAACGGCTGCTATAATGCATATCGAATGCTCCTCCCGATAATATTGATGATTAGGGCATGCCTAAAATTCCAGTAGCCCCGCGGATAACCGTATTTTGTGTCACTCACATACATGATTTTATCCTGACTCCAAATTCAATTCCTTACCAGCTATTCGCTTTCAATTTTTCGACGGTTTTCTTTCACTCGGTGCCCCGACCTCCTGGAGTGACCATCTTGAAACAATGTCCTCAATAATCATTGCACCACGAGGATAAATTGAACTACCACAAGTACAGCTCTCTGACCTCTTGGGGAAACACGCTTGCGTGGCTACTTCAAGAAAGATGGGGTGCTCTGACATGTACTGCATGCCACGAATTTTAATGTTCGTTTTCATGGATCACCGAAGAAGCGCGTGGTCAAAGCTGAAGCGAACGTCGTAAGCCAAGGTGATGAATTGCTGTTTACATCTCGTTTTCGTTATACGGTTCCGTTGGCAAGTGATGCTTGACTAAATGGATCTTCGTTGTCCGACTGTTGTCTATGTGTGATCGCAGAAGCCAAGCAGCCTACGTCGAATGCAGTGAGCAGCGAATGGCCCATTTCACTTACAGAGACAATCCTTTGCTATTTCTAAGGCGGACGACGCTACGAATGTATTGTATTCAATCGTCTATGACCTCTTCCCAGCCTCAAAGCGGTCACATTTATAGTACGGAAAGATATTAGAGAAGCAGAGGAGCGTAACGATGAGCATAAGCAGAAAACTCAGAACTTTAAAAAAAAACGCCTACAGTTCCGCAGTGGGCAGGATTTGAAGAAGAGGAGCACAGATGCGGAACATGTCCACCCACTCGTAAACAGTTGAAATAGCAATTCTTCTTCTGCTGCATTAATAAACTAAATTTGCAACATAAGGATTTTGCAGCTGTTCTCCGGCTATGAACGATTAGGCAAGATGGCTGCCGAATCGACAGCCAAGCTATTTCGCTTTTTGTTTTGAATTTTGAGTTGTTTAAAAATCATATTCTGCGCAGTTTTGTGCTCGGAGAGTGCACGGATGAGCCCTAATGGCATTCGAAGAACAATTTTTTGGACTTTCTCAGTTAACACGTTTCACGCTAATCCTCTTAAGTACACTGATATCAATGCCAGGTGTTTGCTGTATTTTTTTTTACGGCGTACTGATCATTCGTAAAAAACGCTCAAGAAGTGCCCCAGACGATGACAATGAAGCAGTGCTGGCCATTTATTATAGCTCACTTCCATGACGAGCAAACAGTAGGTATTTTTTGCGAGTCGTCATTGTTTTACCTTATAGAAAAATACCATTGAAAAAGGCGTTTGTTCATTAGAGGAAAGAAGTACACTGACACAAGTGTACTTCTTTTCTCTTTCTACTAAAAATAAGTCTAGGAAGGTGGAGAATTCATGTTTTCGTCACATATTTTGCGCTCACAAAACGAATGAAATGAGGCAACTCGGAAACATTAACCTTCTTTCACACAAGTATTCGCTACTACATAGTGTCACAACGAGATACAATAACGATGCCAGTCAACAACGCGAAAATCCTTCCATTATCACCTTAGCATTTTTATGCGCTTTAGATAACGGAATCTTATATGATGTTCTCTATGAGCCTACTCACATTTGTATGATGGAATGTGAGAACAGTAACATATCATTCAAAGAAAAACGAAGACGTCAAATGCATGCGATGTGTATAAGACGATGAAATAAGACAATTAAATGCAAATAACGGGGAGTGCGGGAAAGAAGAGAGGTAGTTGAGAGCCCCTTAGAAGTATGCACGACTTATTTTTTCTGCTTGCGACAGTCGCTGAATTGCTCACAAATGAGGCAGACAGTGGCTAGGGTTTCACGAGGAGATCGTGAGAGAAAGGAGTGAGGCAACTGCTAAAGTTATTGCACATTTCCGGCCTATACAGAGTAAGGACTATTTGGAAATGACTGTCAAAATGGATTATAAACAAACCTGCCCATCACCATCAATATCAACCTCCGCGATCATTTCGTCAACTTCTTCATCGCTAAACTGCTCGCCCATATGAGTCATGAAATATCTGAACTCTTCAGCAGTTATAAAACCGTTTCCGTCTCTGTCGAACACGCGGAATGCTTCTCGGATCATCTCACTGTCATTCTCCTGTAAAGTTCGACGTGCATTGCCATTTCACATTTCTGTTTTGCACCATAATCCATAAAAATCGGAAAATTAGCCAATCTGCTAATGCCATATATTTATTTCGTTGATGCCAAAGATTCTGTCTGAAGTTTATGCAAATTTGTTCAGTGTACCGACTCTTTGCTAACACTAGCAGCTGTAAAAAAAGAACTCTTCAGCAATATGCGAATCACCGGAACAAATGCAAGCATGATCGGACAATGACTGTTTGCATTCACGGAAAAGATTTCGGTGGCCCGGATCACTTAGGTTTCTCCACAATTTTCTTCACTCTCGTTACGCAGATTTTTTTTCCTTGCAATTGCAGCGCTGAGGCTTCAAATGCATCATTTATGTTTTGGCCTCATATAACTGTCACCACTCCGCGCATCCCGACCCATTTCAGCGAATCAAGCTGCTCTTATTTAAACACATAGTTTAGTCATTGCGGCGAGGTTTTGCGTTTGATAAACAGCAGATTTTCTGCCTTTGTAGAATTGCATGCACAATTCATTGCAACTAAAGAATGTGTATCAAAAACAAAATGTATCCGTTCGTTCAATTGCTTCTTCAAGAATCTTCCACACAGCTTGCATAATCTGGCGCACCACGCGTATAGTTTTGTGTTCTTCCGTACGAACCCGTGTTCAAATCGTATGCTAAGTGCTGGGTGTAGACCGCAGTGAGCAATGTTCGCTAAGGGAACTGCGCCAAAAGAAAGTGTTACCAAATTGATATGAAGGGAAGTTTCAGGTTGCCTTTTCAAATCAATTGAACCATTTCTTCTGCGCAATTCAAAAACTGGTCGTCTATCCATGCCAGCGAAATTCGCACGGTAAACTGCCTAATGCAGTAAATATCCAAAGTGTTGTTCGCATTATATAAAGCGTTTTTAAAATTATATATAAAGCTTTTTGGAAGAAACTAATGAAACAGCCACTAAAAAACTGATAAAATTAAGGACCTTCCGGATCCTTTAGATCCTTAGGCACTTTTCTGACCGCCCGAAAGAACTTCGATGGAAAAGCGAAAACTTCACAAAATGAAAAAAAAATGTCGCTCCTAAGAAAGCACATTTCAACGTATCCTTCTTGAGAGAACACAGAATAGAACAATTTGAAAACCCGAATCATATGGTTGATATGCTATTGCTTAGACATCATATGTTGCCGTTTCTCAGACTTTTGTGTTGGCTTTCCCCTGAAATGGTTTTCTTGCATCGTAATATTATTAGAGATTTGCTAAAGAATTCACTTGGAAGCTAGCTTCTGGCGTTTTATGCTCCGAACCTTCCCGTTATTTAGATGTTATGAATTCAGTGGAACTACCTTCTCTGTGAATAATGTAGCAAATCTCCCTTTCTTATTCTTATTTCTTTGCACGAAGAAACATATTTGTTGTTGATAAATATACATATATATATATATATTTTTTTTAATATTGTTACGCAAAACTTGTGCGTTAATGATTAATGTGCATGCATATCTTGATGCATTAGGCATGAGCAGCTTGATAATTTATTATGCTCCACTAGCTAACGCATACCATAAACACTGGCGTTGATTTATGCGCTTCCCCTAAAAACGCGCTTGTTGAGCTTTTCTCTTCTGCTCACTGATTTCAGCATCATGTCAGTTTGATAACAGCTGTCGGTTAGTGTATCTGGAATCTTTCGCGTTTGCGAATCACCCTTCTCAATCATTCGGTAGCGGAGCAAATAAAGATCTTGACTAGTGCTGCTCCAGACAACGAATGAATATCGCTGACATACAAGCAAAATTTAGTAATATTGCAATATTTAGAGAAATTAGGAAGCTGTGGAGGTGAAGAGGTTAGGAGGAGGGGGGGGGGGGGGAGGGAAAGGAGATGATGCATTAGGCATGAGCAGCTTGATAATTTATTATGCTCCACTAGCTAACGCATACCATAAACACTGGCGTTGATTTATGCGCTTCCCCTAAAAACGCGCTTGTTGAGCTTTTCTCTTCTGCTCACTGATTTCAGCATCATGTCAGTTTGATAACAGCTGTCGGTTAGTGTATCTGGAATCTTTCGCGTTTGCGAATCACCCTTCTCAATCATTCGGTAGCGGAGCAAATAAAGATCTTGACTAGTGCTGCTCCAGACAACGAATGAATATCGCTGACATACAAGCAAAATTTAGTAATATTGCAATATTTAGAGAAATTAGGAAGCTGTGGAGGTGAAGAGGTTAGGAGGAGGGGGGGGGGGAAGGAAAGAGAAGTAATAGGGGAAGATAAATTACGCGTAGGTGTGGAAAATTAGCAGGATGGCAATTTAGCAAAGATGCCAACTAGAAGCACCACCATATTCACATTGTTCTCGTTTGCAAAAAAATAAACAAACGGGATACAGTTGTTTGTAATGTGAACTCCCTTCTAAGTAGTCTCATCTTTAACACTCAACATCGCTCATAGTATAAGCAGGCAACAATTTTGTGGAATGTTGGCTGTGATGCTGCGTTGGAGGTAAAAAGTTTTGCGAATTTTGAAATAATCGCTATCAGTCAACAACAACGTTCATTGCGCATAGCAGTAGCGCAATTGCGCTCGTAATCAAAGATTTCAACTCGCTTTTTGACTTATATCTCTGTTACGCATTCCGTTGCACTTGGGTCTCGTGAGCGATTTTCGCCTGGCTCTGCTCTCCTGGGAAGTCGAGGCAACGACTGAATGAATCGCTGAATGCAACGGATGGTCAGTTATCGCTGCTAAGCAGTAAACAAGTGCAACCCAAATGGATTCACAAGAAGAACGGAAACAAGATTGAACGAATAGCATGAAACCCTCCGGGATGCTTACTCTGAACTATTTTTATTCGGACCTTCCAGTTCGGTCAGTATTTCTCTTCTGAAAGCAGCTGTGACTGGCACAAATAGCAACCAACTCTTCGAAGGCCTTAACTATTCATGTTAATATGTTGAGAGTAAAGTGCATGTTTTTCGATCTGAGGACCTCTGGGTCTCCAGAGCGTTGAACGCTACGGTAGTGGGCGGGTACTGTTTCTAAATTCAAACATTTTGACGGCGAGATAAATGTTCTATAAAATATTCGTTTATCCTTTCATGGCACATCAGTGAAGGAGTACACACAGTTTTTGGCAAAGCGGACGACGGGAGACAGGAAAAGGATCGTTGTCGAGTGGTACATTTGCAACTGAGTGGAGGAGTAAATAAACTTCTGGGCAAAGTTAGGCGGTTGCAGTTGTAAGTGGCAGTTCTAAGAAACCGGACAACACAAAACGAGGCTGCCAACGGATGAAGCTGAAAGCTGAGGTGGCAGGCAAGCTCAGAAGCTGGTAGTGATGATTTCGTATATAAGCGCACATATATATATATATACGTGCATATATATATATATATATAAAGTCGCGAACGGCCTTGTGGTCCTAGGCGACCTCTTATGTCGAGAGCAACCTATTTAGGAAGCGCATTCTCGCGGTACCATATCTGAGCGCATACGTGTGCTTGTAAGTCTGTCTGCCCGTAGTTTCAACGCCGAAACCGTGCAAGCTACAGTTCCGAGCTGCGTTATCAGCTGTTCATTCTTTGATTTCAGGTGTTCGCACTGTTGTCCCATTATTTTTGTATTACTTTCGGTCCGACCTTGCCAAACGAATTGCGCGATTGAATAAATAAACAAAGCATATATATTTATGCATATAACGTTCCATCGTTGATCGTTTTCTTCACTTATTTTCTTTTCTACTCAAACCATCATTTATAGAAGTGCATAATTTTCAAGATGCGGCAAGAGAAAATCTTCCTACAGAAATCAACGGCTGCGAACGACCGCTGTAGAGGTAGTGTTTTTGTTTAGGCCGCTGAGTGCTTCCGCATTTTCCCGAAAGCAAATATATCACTCTTTTAATCTGAGAGCTTTCAAGCTGTATGCGTTTGCGTTTGAGTTTTGAGTCGCAGTCAACAAAATGCGTAAGCCATCGACCCATTCTGATTCATGGTTACGATATTCTTGAGCACCTCCATACTTCAGTTATTTCGAAGTTTGAATAATCACTGCATAAAGTGAGGAACGTGAACAGCGATATGAAGGTGAATAATAGATCACTGCATAAACAGCTGCAATCAATGAGTTACATATTCTCAGGGCTTTGAAACTCCAACTTTGCACTGCTGTGTGTGTCGATCCAAACACTGCCCTATCAATTTGTGCAGCTGAAAATTTCTTTTGAGAGCTGAGAGCCATTGCTGAGTGATGTGCGTCGACATAAATAGAATCCAGTGGATGCGATTGCATACGCACTCTTATAAAACGTTCATACATCTTCGCATGTCCGCACAGTCAAATTGCAGTTTGGAAACTCAATGGGCACTGAAGAAGAGCATAAATGTTGCTCCGAAACCCAACGAAACGAAACGTTTTATGCGTATGGAAAATGTTTCTTTTTGACGCGACAAAAAGAAAATTTATTTACCACGTTTGGGTTGACTCTCCACTAGCTTTATAAGTTTGGGAGTGACCTACGTCAAAGACATTTGGCGGAAAGGAGCTCAAGAAACTGGCTAGTAGCTCTTCTACTCTATTTTTCGATCACAGAATCATACGCACATATTCTTGACGCTGCCGTCCTTTCGTTGAGTGCTTTTTCGTTATTGAAAAGCAGACTTTCGGATTGCGGCTTAGAAAAAGTTGAACTTCATGCAAAAGATAATCAACAATGCTGTGCGGTTAATTTATAACGTACGTAAATTCGATCGTGCTAAGTCGCTCTGCCAACGGTTCGAATGAGAAGAATGGAGAAAAACTGATTAATAGCCCCTTCCAAGCACCGGCTGCTAAAGCGGTGGAGGGGAGCAGCAAAACCTACCTCGAGAATCCTACCAAAAAAAGCCATCCACGATAAAGCACCAGAAAAATATTAGTTAAATGAAAAACCGAAGAGTAATATGGGACGAACGAGCCATCATGCGACAACTTTCTCCGTAACAATCTGATCAATCTCTTTTCTTCTAGCTTAGAACATCCCTAATTGATACTACGTTCAATCCTGCTTCTTATCTCTTTTGGTTCCTATGCGATATTGTTCGGTCATTCACCCGAACTGTTCTCAGTTAATATAATAAGCCTTTTGAACCAAGCACGCCTATCGCAAAAAAAAAATTAACAATTCCGTTGAATCTTTTTTCATTCAGTGCATTTGTATCCGTCTAAGTGCACTTCATGTTTGCGTCTTCTTCTGCGGATTTAATTCCGCATTTTTACTGACCAACTTTTTTTGATGTGTCGCCTCATTACTTGATCGCGCAACATTTCTTCGGATTCTCTATTTTTTTTTCGTAAACGCAAAACGCCAAAAATTTGTTCTGTGGAATACTAAAGAATCTTGCGACTCAATGAGTAATCACTAAGCGAAGATGTGTTGCATGGCTGGACAAAATGAAAAAAACATAGATAATGATTGTGCGCTTAGAACTTCATTATTTCGCTCGAACGCATTCAACAAAAGCAATACGGATCGCAACCGACTTATGCGAGCGATCTGTGACGTTATTGCTGAAAGCGGTGCTGGCCGAGAAACACTGCGTTATATTGAAAGTGTGTCAGCTGTCGTAAAAAGTTGTTTTCTTCGAAAAGCATAATGAGGCGACCCTCACTTTCTTGACTTATCGTTTTCTGTCAGGACCTCGAATCCTCCTTCCCCTGGGAATTTTTTCCAGTATTCCAGGAATTCATTTGGTTATTTTCCTTCCCTCATGTCCTTTTTCCACTTAGAGAAATACTTAGTCGTCCTTAGAGAAATACTTAGCGTCTTAGTCGTTCCATGTCTTCACCATACAGCTCTATCGAAACTACAAAGGCGCTGAATGCAAGCCGATTCTGAGAGCACTGCGAGAAGAACGATGTCTGATTCTTTTTCCACATTGAATTGAACTATTTTTTTAGAATGTGTTTTTATTAATAGTTCAGAGTTTTCGAAACAATTGATAGCCAAGTTGCCGGAACAATGAATATTCAGTTCTTGGACGGCCGATTCCCCATAGATAGTCGTCGAGAAGTAGAATGTAGCGTACTAGTCTTAGAATTAAACTCCATCAGAAGATACTACGAATGAAGCATTAGATGCAACAAATGCATGACTTATACACCCTTAAATGCGCTCCAAAAAGTGTAGATGCTCGAACGTTTGGATATTCGATGCCCTTGACATACAAATCCTTCAGAGTTCGATTTTGAGCAAACTCTTCGAGTAGATAATAGCAATTTAGAAACAGAAACTTCAGTAAGGCATTACACATTAACGAGGTTAACAAGCATGACTGTTTTGCCACTTTTGTCGACGTGCGATAGCTAATGCCTTCTGGCTTCTCCACCTTTTCCGATGGCCTCCTCATAATTCGCAGTTCCGTAGATGTCTCATTTTCGATAGGGATAAAAAGATTGAATTCGAATCCGATTGCATGTGAACAACCGAAACACCACAAGAAAACGTCACAGTTACCTTTCAGGTAATTTCACAAGGAGACTTCGTTTCAGTAACTTTATAACTTAGACAGCATTGAGAATTCAATTCTGATTAGAATTTTCTTGTCATCATTAGCGCAGAAAGATAATAAGTGAAAGAAAAGTTCAAACCTTGTTCATGCGTTTCATCATCTGGCAAAATTCGGGGAACTCAATGCTGCCACTGCCATCGAAGTCGACCTCATTGATCATGTCGAGTAGCTCTTGTTCGGTGGGATTCTGTCCTAGCGTTCGCATCGCAACACCCAATTCTTTTGACGAGATCGATCCATTACCATCCTAAATCGCTTCAGCTATACTCAACTCATTTGCCTCATACGCGTCTCATAGTATTTCAAAAGCGTAACGGTTCGTCGAATACTGCGTTCAGTTCAAAGTTCCCTTATTCTAATCAACGTATGCTATCAGGAGCTAATAATTCTCAGTTGTCTATTTTTGAGTGTCTACTCTAAACTCAATTTATATCTATTGCCTTTTTGGCTCATTCAGTTGGTCGAACAAATAATTTGTTGATGTCATTTCAGCCTCTAATGTATTTATGTTCAGAATTCCTCAAAGCAGATTTGACTTTGGCAAAAAACCCATGAGCTTGCGTTCAATTGAAGCAGACACCTGCTTTCAATATTCGTGATTGCAAGTTTTATTCTTTCCTTTTTACTTGTCGTTTTCCGACAAGTCTTTATCCTGTTTGCGAAACAAACACTTCAGGCTATAAATTGTTCTTTGCTTCTCCCAGTTTTTTTCCTCAACAACCATTAGTGAAGATTTAATTTTTCTTGTAATTGGCAGGGAATATTAAATTCGAAAAATTGTTATCCACTAAGACCACGTATATAAATACTGTCGTAAGGCATTTTAATGCCTTTAAGCCATATGATGAGTTCGCAGTCGCGAAACGTGTGACGGCGATGTCATATTTGAGCATAATTATATGTCGATGTATTTATGCGTCCATCTAAGAGTCAGTTCCAGAGCCCGCAGACATAGCAGTGAGATTTGACGTGCATTGTCTAAACCCTTTAATAAACTCTGAATCCATTTTGAAGTTGATTCATCGATCTCGAATGAAGCCATTCGCATTGAAAGAACGTTTCGCTACCGGTCGTCCTGCACTTCCTCGTCAAACCACAAAAAAAGCATTTCTTTAGAAGGGGGTTTATGTGAACGGTTGAGTCAATTAAAATTTGGACGCCTGCATTATGACACATTAACGGTATTTGAATGCATAAAAGCAGAGCATAGAATTTATCGAATATGCATTTAATGACAGCTTACGAAACCGGCTTCTCTGGAGAGTGGGATTGCCAAGGCGCATATCGCTGCAGTCCCGTGCGCGGCACGCATTCTCATTCATCCATCGACCTCACCAAATAAACATGCAGCCTAGCCGGTCACAAAACGCATCACAATTTTTTGAGTTATTCCTACAGAACTTTATATCTCCAGCTTCGCTTTCTACCAACTTTAAACCACCGAAAAAACGAGACATAGAAGCGCAAATATGGCATAGCCACAATATGCTTTATAAGCGCGCATTTTCCAGAAAGTATGTAGAAAGATCTCTAACTGAAAATCTGCGTAAGGAGTCGAACCTGAATGATCGCTTTTCGTTACTTGCACAGCGTTTATGAAACCGGTCATACTGAATGGCAGTTTACCAAAACACTCATCGTTCACGGCCTGGCGCGCATTCCCACTTCATTTTTTTTAAGGCGGCGATGAAGTAAGCGAGTAGTCTGTTAGGTCTTTGAGAAAGTGACCAATACAGGCGGGTAAATCTGCGCTTGCAACGCAGTGGCCAAAATAAAAATTTATATGGAGCAAAAAAAAAAATGTTTATCTGTCTCAGTGGGTGCATGTGCTATGCATACATTAAATAAGAAACTCGAAGTTCAAGTTTAGTGCTTGGAAGGCTCATAAGGGTCTATTCGAGGAAAGGAGTGTATATTCAAGAAGGAAAGGCTTATTTCTATGAGGGAACTACTGTTCTATATCAAACGTGAGCAGGAGACTTCTATTCGAGACGAATGGAGCGTCATTTATCCAAGCGAAAAAGGCACTAGCGTCTCAGGAAACAGAACAGCATCTGCTATCCACCAACTTCTGCGAAAGAACAGAATGTGTTGAAAGGAGCATTAATTTCTGGCTCAACTTCATTCGTGCTGAACATGCGTGCTTAAACTGGCTTAGTCGAAACAGGCTGTAAAAATGGCTAACGATGGCATCTGTTAGCGCAATCTTTAGGATATACAGTTTTTATTCTCTGAGAGTGGTCCAGTGTGCAGATTCTGGAGTTGAGCTCTAATCGGAAAATGAGGAAGTGCCTGTAAATTAAAGTGTAGGTCCTCCGGATCGAATTTAATAAACGATCAGATGAGTCAACTGATAAAACCGTAAATTTTAAGATAGGTGGAAGTTCAAATGATGAACTTCTCTTAATTAGTTGTGATGGAAATTTTTGAAAGCGAATATTTGGCCCGTTAGCGATTGCGCACTGAAGTTCCGCAGACATACCTATCTTTTCTCAACCTTTTCTCGCCCCATTTTCTCACCAGACAAAAACTTTTGGAGCTTTAAAAAGCGCTTAAAAAATATTTTCGTCATGAAGCTCCCCCGTCGAGATCATAACCGTTTAGACGCAACTAAATTTTTTTTGCAAGCTCTGCAACTGATTTGCTAGAAATCAGTTGTAGATTTGTAACAAAAGCAACGGAAGCCAGCAGAAGCAAAAAACTACGTTTTTTTTTCCTTGAATACAGGACAGTGGCTAAAGCAAGTTACCTTCTG
>JPKZ01001930.1:283509-296455 GCA_000803305.1 Toxocara canis
GGGAAGAGCTGTCTGTTTGCAGAAAGTTTCAGTTAGCGAGTTCTCCATACAACATGACTACAGATGTGTCTTGGAAGCGCACCTTGCATTCTGTGTACTGCAAATGGAAGAGCTTATTCGGCACACCTTTCTATCGAACGATCCAATTCCAAATTTGCCTGTTGCGAGCGGAGACAGTTGAGGTAGTAATAAAGCTCAAGTTCGCTTGCTTTTGCGGAAGCAGCAAAGGGATGTCTCAGAGTACTTAAATCACGCATGAACAACCCTTACCTTCGCCGCCCCCCCCCCCCTTATTTCCCCGAAGTGACGAAGGAGGACCGGGGAACCCGTATTGCACGAGATGGTTCAGACATACATAGCCCGATAACATTTTGCGATGGGGCATGGTTCGCTCGCATTGGAAAACCTCTAAAGAACAACTGCAAATGCGCAAGTATGATATAAGTGGTCGCGTTGCAATCTCTCATCTCCTTTCGCTTTTCCTCCGCGGACAAAAAACTGACAAAAAATAAAATAATCTGACTCGAAGTCAATATTTCAAGGAAAAAGCTCATTAATTCGCAAATAAAACTGACATTCTTTTAAAAAGGTTATCGTCATAAAGCTGTAAAGAGTGCAAGAATAGTCGAAAATGACAATGATTGATCGCTAAAAATCAAAAAAAAACGACAACATGCTGGAGGTTGATACTGTTATTTTCTTGTGGTCGCTATGCATTTCGTCATTTTTGATATGTCTTTCACTCTCTACCATGAGCCAAGTGACCGATTGCGAAAAAAATATTTTTAACGGTTAATATATTTGCATGCAAACTAGTTCGTTACAGCTTCATATGCATTAGGACCACAAGTGATTAATAAGTATCCGTATGTAGGCGTGTATGCTTGTCTACCCGTCCGATAGTTTCAACTTGCGAACCCTTGAGGTTTGAGTTAAGAAATTTCGAATATAAAATCGATGGCCCCATCCCCAATTTTAGACCAGCCGAGCACTTCCGGAGAGAAGTGAATTTTGTTAAGGAAATGATTAATTTACAGAGATTTTATGAACGAATGGTAAGCACAACAATTAATCTTTAGCAAATGAACCACAAAACAGAAAAAATCGCAATTTTCATTAGCTACGAACAATATATGAAATGGCTCGTGTTCGTTATATCGGTCTCTATGTGATTTCTAAGCCACTATCAGCTTGTTTGCTATGCATCAGAGTGCATTCAACAAGTGGTTCAACTCTGCATCTAATTCCCATCCTTATTATCATAATTAGGCTGACTTTCCATGATTTCGACAAAACATCCTCCGAGTTCTTTCGTAGTTGTTCTCCTTTTCCTTTTTTTGCCATACCAATTACAGTACCTCTTTAATGATGCGCCTTGCTTCATTTGTTAACGAAACGTGCCGAAGCGAATGTACAACTTCACTGAATATAATGCCCACTAAAAATTCCCATTCTCGACGCATATTCTCGAAATTGTTTTTTGCTTTGTTAGCGGTTCACTGAAACCTATTAGAGTATTTGATTGTAATACTATAACGCCTCAACGGTGATCTAATTTAAATGAACAATCGAAGTGAAAATTAATTGATTATACTTTACAACAATGCAAATGAGACAAAATAAGTTTACTGAAACTACTAATGAATGATGTGTTTTTCGTTGCAGTTTGATTTGATGAAAAGAACTTATGTGGTCAGAACGACCGAAATGAGTGCTTAATGTGTTGAAATTCGCTGGAAAACATTTTTGAGAATCTCGAAGAACGCTGTTTAGCTCATCGTAAACACAGCAAATGATGTGACGTGATGATTCTAAAACATAAAATTCGCTTCGATGAGCGTATTTTATGCGATTCTGTTTTCATGGCTTAAACATTGTGCTTATGCGGAAAACAATGGTCGAACGAGAACGAATGTGGCACGCGTTTTTAGAGAGAGGGCAGCGCTCTGAAAAGCGAGCTTCCTCTCTTTTATTGAACTCTTCCGTATTTGCTAGTAAACACTCGTCTTGATTTTGGATGTGAGTATTTGGAGTTTTCATGGAGGGAAAATTGAGCCAAATTCTAACAGACAGCCGATTGCCCTAAACAGTTTGCACTATCGTTTGATAAATTTGCGTTTCATTCGATACTTAAAAGAATGACGAACCACTTCCGAAGAGAGTCATAGTTCACGAATTGATGAACACATGAGATTCGTATTTTTGAGCTGAAATACTAGATAATATCTTCCAGAAAAAATGCAACTAGGAAAGCGCATTACAGCGCTGACATGCCCGGGCGCGTTTGTGCGTGTGCGCCTTTGCACCGCAAAAGTCCGGCGGGTTCAACTCGAGGATCACTGAAGCGAAAGCTATGAAATTCAGCAGGTATAGTTCACACAACTGGTTCACCTCCCATAGCCAGTTTCAAACTAGTTTTAGATGAGCTAACTTACATTTTCTTGAAAGGAGTAAATAATCCGCACACATTTTACGATAGATCGATTGGCATTTTGCAGCAGTCGTGCCAAAGAAAACTACGATTGTGTCTCGTTGGAGCGGCATGCATTTCAAAGCAACCGGCTTCGTGGGCCACTCGCAGTTGAGGAAACTTCAAATTTTATCCAACCAAACCGCTCACACAAGTATTTATTAAAAATTCATCCGCCGTCTAGCCGGCCTGCTGTAAAAGCATGCTTATTTTTCGCTTTATAAGCGCATTTGATACCCCTCTGACTCAATAAAATGGTCTAGAATTGGGGACAGGAGGTGATCCGAAAGCGTCGCCTCCTATATAAAAAATCTTGTGACTTTAGGATCAGATCCGAGTTGAAATTACTGGATAGATAGAAGCACAGAGTTATAGACACAAGCGGACACACACACATTTGCACAGACACAAAGTCGCTATAATGTGCTTTACAAATTGAGAACTTGCGAACAAGCAATTTATGAAACCTGGATGCATGGTGAACAGAGTCGCCAAACAGCTCGCCGTGCCACCCCTTGTAGAGCATTCTCGCTTGTTCATTGACTTCCCACATTCAAGTTTTCATGTGAAAATCGATATTCCGGAGCTCTCGTGCACCACTTTTTTTTAAAAACAAATATATATGCCTTTCACTAATGGATCTCACCAGTTTCCTAACGAAGGCTGGCATTCAATCAACTTATTTGGCGGACAACTTTTTACAGCGTTCGTGTGTTCTAAATGAGGGTGAAAATATATTTGCTTAGGTGTATTCTAAAATGTCTAATATCATCTGAGTGTAGCCAAACTGAATGGATTCTACACATCAGTTCACTTTTAAAGAAGAGTTAAGCTGCGCGGATGCCATCCATTTCAAGAGTCCACGCAATTAAATATATCACCAAGTTCACTACCTCTTGTTGTTCGTAAACTCAACATATTCTAAGCGTGGCTAGGATGTTGCACCTAATAGCTGAGCTCTCGCGGACCGGAAGTGCCGTAATTCAGCGTTAGCAACGACGCCCTGGCGTTGCCAATAAGCGGCAATTGCTTATGACTACAAACAGCAACAATCATGGGGGCATGCAGTCGTTGTACGTCATCGCTCCAGTCCGATTTAACGACAGTTGCTCAACCCGCAAAAAAGATTAGGTGATAAAATTACCTTTTTTTGTGCCGAAACGACAATTGCTTTCAAAACTCTTTGAAGCACTCTTTGAGATATCCCCTTTACTTGCGCTTTGTTCTATTTTTGAATTTTATGTTTTGACTTCTTGAATTTAAACCTGAACTTCAGTTCCATTCGAATTTAAATCTGGATTCTATTTTGAGCTATCGCTTGTTCTATATTCCGTTCCTGTTTTTTTGAACACAACAGTTCCAAAAAAATTTAACAAAAAGAGGCGAAAATAGTTGCGAAGAAGGTGGAACAAAGACATCAATCTATATGCAGCTGCTGAACAAAGGAATAAACCTATGCGCTCGGCTAGCTGCAATGTTCGCCCATTACTGAGTGCAGGTTATGAGCACTATTTTCGCCGCACCACTGAGCCTTGTTGACGTCCATACAAGTTACTGCCAATTTTCTAGTCGAGGAAAAGAGTGCATAAAAGCGTCATGTGCGTTGTTCACATGAGGCTTTTACCTGCATGATCTTTTTAGGCAACCGCCGTTTGCGTTATTATATAGTTGTCGAAATAGTCTTAAAATATCTAAAAATGATAAAAGTTATTGCACCAATGGTGCGTTATAGCTTGGTTCGATTTTGCCACTGCACGAAACCACGCTAACATCCCATTACGCTGCAATAAATTATCGGCGATCACGTTTCACGAACGTTACGAAACGAATGCGCGCTGAGCGAAGGATTTCGATGCGGGAGGGGGTGGTGGCTACGTTGCGGCGTGCTAGGCGATGTAAAGCACAACTTTACAACAAATGCAACAATTTTGCACATATTTCATCACGGTGCAAATCAGCGCCACTTTTTGAAGGTTGATAATCGCACAGAGATCATATAAGAGTATTGAAATTTCGTTGTTTTACTATTATTATTCGTATATCTGCTTCATAAATCCTTTGTAGAATATTCGTTGAATTTTTGTTCCAATCGGCCAATTTTTTTTGGTTCGACCGCCTACGGTCTTTTGTTAATGAATCGATTTACATTCAGTTTTATGAGGGGTTTTCTGGCTCAGCACAAACGCATGTCCATTATTCTTTAAACGAAGAAGTCATAAATTCAATCAGCAAACTAATTTAAAAAACAATAAATAAATTCTTTTCTGAGTATTCGCGTTTCTCGGCTGAACATATTTATCCGTCATAGTTATGCGAGTTCAGAATTGTTGGCAAAAAAAAGAGAAGACGACAACGCGCCATCCGAACTGCACGTTACGATTCGCCTTCGGTAGAGAGAGTAGTCAAACCTTGATTTATTTTTTGTTTTACCTAACCAAGCTTAACCATAAAACTGTGCACCATTGGTCGCTGCGAAAATGTATGAGGCGACTTTTGGTCTCCACGAAATTTCTTGCCTGCCCGAGTCTTCATTACCAGATTTTTGCGATGCCCAGAATTTTCACTTTTGTATAGGTCATGTTTTTTTATTCTAGCGCGTTGAGGAGTCTTTTCCTGCATTTTTCGAAAGTGTAACCCTTTCATGGGTTTCCACATCACTTTGCCTTTTGTGGAATTTTTGAGCTTACTTTGAAGGAGCTCTACAATGCCCACATTTTCCAACTGGTTTCTTATTTTTATGATTATTTCCCGATTCTCGATCTCTGCGCAAGTTACTCTCACCGGACTAGTTGGTATCCCACATGTGGCTGCAAGTATTTTTTTTAGCGATAAAATGATGTCTGCGTGGCGGCTTATGAAACGGGGCAGGGGAATATAGTCAACAAACGCAATCAAACGCCGTTTCCAGCATGCGGTAAATCTGCGTCTTCATGTTCCGCCATGCAACTGCCCCGACGTTCCCTAAAGGCGCATACATATATGAACGGCTTGACGAAGAATGGCCGAGCTGAGGTCGATACTGACACTGCTTGACAGCAATATGGAGCGAGAATGAAAACTGCTTTGCTTCTTAAAGGACAACGCGGGTGGCTTGCAATTAATCCTCAAAATAGTCGTTCTCTACCTATTCACCTCAAAATAGCCGCCATTCAACGAATACCATCTTGCGTTGAAATGAAAAGCAATTGCGAGCAATCAGATTCGATCCAAACGTAGCTTGCATGTGATCCTATTTAGACCAGGTAAGTGGAACACAAAAAAACATTGCGCTTCTGAATAAGAGAGAAAGGGTTGGTAGTAAAATAGTAGTACAAATTTGAGTAGTCCATCTTCAGTTTAAAGGGAACAATGCAAATTTCACCCAGGATCCACAAATTTTTATAGGTGTTTTATGGTTTTCAGGAGTTAAGCTTTTGCAAGCTTTGGAAGACTAGAACAAAAGGAAAAATATTTCAAAAATTTTTCAGTACAACAAGAGGGAAATGTCTGAAAAATCTTTCAAATGTTACAAAGTTTCTACTATCAAAATGCCAGAAATTTTCACATTTCTCCTATTTCAAACACCTATCAGGCAACTGCAGCTTAGGTGAGCACAAGCTTAACAAAACGACTCGAGCATGTCGACGGATAAATGTAAATCTCAGTTTATAATTTGTGTGCATTTTCGGTTCTGTTATATTGTCTGTACGTACCAAAGAGGCCAAGTGCTTCACTTAAACTTTCTGACATGCCTAACTGCAAAATGTATTGGAAAACAGAACGATGATGATGAATGAGCTTGTTTTCGTTTCATCATTTTTTTTGGACAAAGTGAAAAGCAGGTAGGTGTATATAATCCAACCGATGGCATTCGAGCGAGTCAACTAAACGATGAATGCTCCTCTTTTGTGAAATATGGCTTGCCGATCACTAATTATTGATACCAGTATATCGTTAGACATCTTGTCCTCAAATATTAATGATTATAGAACTGCAGAAAATTCATCCGAATGAAGTTGAATGCAACGATCTACAGATGAGTTTTTGTGGTATTAGCGGATTTGTTAGAAGCAGTTCTACTTTCGCAATAGATGAGAGAATATCAAAAAATCTGTAGCGACGAAAACTTCTAAGAATAACTAAGCATAACCGAATTTGCAGAAATCAGTCACTAATTGTTGACATCGCATATCGTACCGTTCAATTTTTAAAAAAACCACCTAAAAGCATAATTTTATTACCAATAGGTTTCCGCCTGGGCAATTATATTTCCTGGATGAGGTGAAACGTTTTTTGATCAAAACTGCTTTTCCTCATAAATTTCAAATTAATTTTGTAGCGAAAATGTGTGTACATGTGACAATCACAAATGCTTAGTGCAGCATGGAGTTCCTGAATTCAGCTTTTTGCAAGTGTAACCTCTTATCAATTGTACTGCAGCATTTGTTTTAGTTGGTGCAGATTGGGGTAGGCGATCGAGTAGGAGGAAGGTGCGCAATCCTCTTTTCTTTTCCGGTGAAATTGCACAAAACACTGGCCCGGTGCGTATGTGCGACAATATGCGAAGTCATAATGTTGTGTATTCAAAAAATGCAGCCTTTGGGGAAATGCTCCCAATAGTAGCGTCAGTTTGCAAACAGTTGCCGCCTAATAATTAGGAGAAAAAGATTTTTATCTCTAATTCGAAACATATAATTCTGTCTGAATTTGTAAGCGGTGAAGCGACCATCTCAAAAAAGTAATCCCGCTCTACCAAATATACTATCCTGTCTCGTGCCAGGAAAAGCGAAGCGGTGATATCATGTTCGTAGCTTTGCCAAAAGGTATTTTTTATAATTTTTACACGGCAGTGTTCTGATATAGTGATATGGCACGTATGAACTATGGAATGATCTAGACGTCACTGCATCATGATTTATTGAAGCAGCCTACGAAGAATTTGTGTATTCCTGTGTAATTTTCAATTTGCATGCAGCTAGTCGATATTGTGCATAATGCGATCACAACATGCTATTTTCACTTCTCAACAACTTGAAGGACATGCAATACGACGAACAATGAGACGACCGAGCAGCAGTGGAAGCAATTTGCTTAAAAAAAGATTAGCTCGCCAATGAATGCGACCTTAACAATCTCTACAAAAATTACTAGAAATGAGAAAAGGCTATCCTCAAATCTCACCTAAATGCGCAAAGGATGTGACATACGTAACGCACATTTCCTACTTCATAGTTCTCAATGTAAAAACTTGTTGGGACGAACAATGATCCAAAAACAAAAAAAACCATGGAACCTTGGCAATGATATTGCAACAGCTGTATGCAATATAAAGAAGAGTACCTTCTCCACTCTGTTCATCAAGACTCAAAACGAACGGTTTATGAGGTTTTTTGAGCCGCTCGAAGTAGTGTGTCCATGCATTTCACTTTGTAAAAGTACGCGCCGCGCCAATAACTTCAAAAGTCCCAAGGAAATTTAGACGGCTTTTCAAAGATCACATTAGAGAAGGGAATTTTATAGTTTGACGATACCCCGCCCTTCTCCTAACGTTACATGACCTGGATTTCTTTGTAAACACCAGAGTAGCACGGGACGTCGCAAAATCGAAAATGTGCGGCCACGCCAAATGCCTGATCCCTATCTTTCACACTGTTCGCATCTCTGCATCGTTGACATACAACATGCGCCTTATGTTTTCACCCCTCTACCGTATCCATTTATGAGAGTACAGTCCTCACATCATTAGTGCATTCAAATCTTGACAGCGGTTGATCAAATTTCACCAAAATGAAAATGACAAATAATTAAAAAGTTTCAAAAATTGCGCCCACCTTATCGAATAACCTGAATGCTTCACGATATTCAATAGCTTCCTCTTCACTTACTCCTTCAAGATTCTCGTTTGCATTTTGCTGTTTCCACCTGTTGAACAGTGACACTTTTCTGTTGTTCGACATTGTACGTTACTGTTATTCGCCCTTTCCTTTCAAGTACAATGCAACAAGTGGCAAATAAATGTGACCAACAGATGCTTCGAGTATCGTCGAAGCGAACCAAAACACCAACGATGACAATGCCGGCCGGCTATGATAGCAACACCGATTTGGAGTCTTCTCGTATTCTACAGCAGTCGGATAAGTAGAACTATGAATCAGGCGTCGCGATGAAGGGCTTTTATGTTCTCTGAGTTGTTTACACTGAAATTTAAAAAGAATGATTCACTTCAGTAGAAGTTAATCGCAAAAAATTCGATACAAATGTTCGCACGAACAAAAAAGCTCGAGCCGACACAAGCACAAAATTCAGCAAACATTTGCAACAAACGTGCGTAATTCGATAACGCTTTGTGCATTCCATGCTTATGGTCGATCACTCTTGATCAAATCATTTCACACATGCTCACGTTGAAAGATGATCATGATGGTCATGTGCAGAAGGTTTAGGCCCCGACTGCGGGTAGTGTTTTCACTCATCGGGAAGCATAGCAAATAGATCAGAAATAAGTGCATGGAGGAACACTGTTGTGAGAGCAAAAAATAGTGGGCTCATTATGTTGAATAGAACACTGTCACATACGGAAAAAATGGCTGCAATTTGGTTGAAAGAAACATTTGAGATCTTCAACAGATGAAACTAACAGCAGCACAAAAAAAAAGCAATAACTAAGTATGTGCCAAATTATAAAGCAGAAGAGAGTAAAGAAATATCTTTGTTAAGCGATCTTACTAAAAACCTCCCTCGCACATAAAAATACATGTCTTTGGTGCAGTAGCATCAAAATACAGCTACAAAGTACTATTTATAGGAACCATACGATGCAGTCAAAATGCTACTGTGGACGTTCGATATCGTGGTCGCAGCGAGATAATGCTGCTTGCATACTAAGTACGATGTAACATGAATGCTCTCACAAAGAGACTTCAAAGCAACGTTTCGCAAAGAGATTTCAAAGCAACGTTTCGCAAAGAGACTTCAAAGCAACTATAGGATTCTAGGTGAACTAGAAATTCCAGTTTGCCTGAAAATTGTGTTAACTACCGCATGAAGGACATAAGAACTGCCTCTAAACCACGCATAGACAGCATAACATTGCTTCCAAAATAGTGCATGGAGGGCATAAGATCGATCTTTAAAGCGCGCATGGTGATGCCCTCTTTTATGCACTCATGAAAGGCATTCACTCTCAAGTAATGGTCCTACGAATGCTATTGGGACCTTTTAAAGGGGAAAAATACCCATATGTGAGAGCATTTCAAAGAAGAATGAGAAATATTTAAGAAAATCTTCATCATCAGCTACATATATTCTTCTTCGAAATGCAATATACAGCGTTCTCCAACCTGACTTAACTAAAGCTTCTTAAACGCTGCGCTTCTTTTTCATGTAATTAACGACGAGATAAGCGCGGTAATAGGTAGTTCGAAGTAAAGAATACAATTTCTATATCATCTGCGCAAACTGCGGTAAGATGGACGATAAAATCGCGCAGGATATAATGAAACGAAAAGAGATGAAACGGGCTATCACCGTGCACGCAATATGACATGAGTTGCTCTCTTTTAGCATTTGCGGTCGTCAAATTGGTTATTTATTTGTCGAGTTGGTTATTTAAACTCATCATTATTTTTTGCTTCATCGTTTAGATACAGTTAATAATTCCGAATTCTGGCGGCCCGATTACAAATGTTACTTAAGAGTTTTGGCGGAAAGCCTTGACCAAGAAGGAGGATTGAACTACAAAGTTTTCAAAAACATGTAAGAATGCGAGCCATCGGCTGACATGATATGAAATGCGCATCAGTCATTGTGCCTATCAAACCAGCTATACCTGTTAAATTTCTTCCATCAACTTTGCGTGAAAAATAACAATTCGTTTTTTTTAACTGCTCAAACCGCGTCCACAATTTTTCAACAAAAAATTCGTTTTGCGATTTAATCGAATGAACTGTGAGAGCGACGGGCTGAAAATGCATTCAAATTTTTTTAACGCCCTTATGAGCTTATCATTTCATCGGGGCCGATGAATCGGCCTAAAATTGGATGCAAGAGGTTGTTCTGTGAGGGAGGGGAGGGGGGGTGGAGGACGGAGGAGGAAGGGATAATATATGAAATCTCATAACTTTCGATTCAACGGTTCCAGTTGAAAATATGGAGCAAATAGACATGCAAACACCCATACAACACATTCATAACCACAAACACAACGAGCTCCTAACGCTCTTTGTAATAGTGGATTTTTCAACCATACCCGCCGTGGCAAATTTATATTTGCAAAACGCAGTAAGGAGACGTGTAAGACATGACTTTGTCACAGTTCACTTCCTGATCGAAAATTCGTCAACGAGCACGAAAACAAATTATAAGCCGATTTTAATTAAACTTGAAGTTGTTCCCAAACTTCGAGTTGTTCCGAAACTTGAAGTTGTTCCCACGTTTCGCACGATTCAGAATTAGTGACGAGCAATAAATTCTCGTACGTACATTTAAGGGTTTCATGTCGAATACAGAAACATTTATAACAAATTTGCTGCATTTAAAACGCGAATATGGTAAAACAAGAGTTAAATTTGATAAAATTATTGCCGGTTTACGAACGACTACGATGAGAAAATAAATAAGGAAAGGGGAGGGAGGACGGAGGAGGAAGGGATAATATATGAAATCTCATAACTTTCGATTCAACGGTTCCAGTTGAAAATATGGAGCAAATAGACATGCAAACACCCATACAACACATTCATAACCACAAACACAACGAGCTCCTAACGCTCTTTGTAATAGTGGATTTTTCAACCATACCCGCCGTGGCAAATTTATATTTGCAAAACGCAGTAAGGAGACGTGTAAGACATGACTTTGTCACAGTTCACTTCCTGATCGAAAATTCGTCAACGAGCACGAAAACAAATTATAAGCCGATTTTAATTAAACTTGAAGTTGTTCCCAAACTTCGAGTTGTTCCGAAACTTGAAGTTGTTCCCACGTTTCGCACGATTCAGAATTAGTGACGAGCAATAAATTCTCGTACGTACATTTAAGGGTTTCATGTCGAATACAGAAACATTTATAACAAATTTGCTGCATTTAAAACGCGAATATGGTAAAACAAGAGTTAAATTTGATAAAATTATTGCCGGTTTACGAACGACTACGATGAGAAAATAAATAAGGAAATTAAAAAGTAATTTCTGAAGCGCTCGCAACAGAGTATCAGTAACAGATGTTTTCATTCAGTTTCCACGCGATCAACTGCTCTGCAGGCGTTCTTACCAAAAACTATTGCCGACAGATTGTGCAATTTAAAAAGCCTCAAAAAACGCCGCTATACGCTTAAAACGAATGGTACGATCTTGAAGGTGGACAGGAAAATCGACACAAAAAAATGCCATTGCGTTCAAATGAATTCACCTTATTGGTCCGAATTGAGTTTGAACCAGTTTGAACCCCCATCCCCTCACTCCCACTCAATACGAACTCATCTCGAAAGCATCTAACAAATAAAAGACTAAACTGGAAGCAAAAAAGTGGCAAAATATGTACTTGGAGCCATTTGTTTGAGGTTCGTAAATACAGGTAATGCGTTTTACTCACTGGTTTGTCAAAACTTATTATATTGTAGTGCTTTCCACTCGAACGCATTCAAAAACAATACGACAAAGTAGCCAACTCCAGCAAAACGTTTATTGACCAACTTTAAAATGAATTTTTGACTATATCTATGCCCATATTTGCCTAAATAAGGCTATAAAAACAACAACCCCGCAATTATTTAAAGCGAAAAATTGCTTGTTCTTGTTCGTTTCCAATTTCTATTTGGCGTATGCTTTTGCTAACAATGAACGAATTTGTAGACCACATTAAGCATATCATGCGCACTGCAACTCCTCGAGTACAATCAATTGTTTAGCTCAATGGAATTCAACTCGAACTCATTCAATCACTTCACCAAAAACACATTTGAGCTGCAAGAAACCGAAAACGTAAATCGAATGCCATACATATCTAATGATGAGAAGAAACGAAATACAGCTTCTATGAATGCGATGCAACCCAGCCTCGCACGTGCTTGCCACACGCTTTACGTTTTTGCACGCTATTGCTCCAGAAAGAATAGGCTATCCACTCGAAAACCATCAACGGATACTCTTTTTGCGCATCTTTATTCTACACCTGTTATAATTTGAACTGCTGAACGATGCCGGCTGCATAAAAGCACCATGGAAAGTTTACCAATCGTTAGTTAACACCATATACGCTTAAGCAATACCAGCTTAAACGGTCTAACCAGTTCTACAAATGTTCGAAGAGGTAAAGAAAAACTCTGTGAAGCGCATGAGATTGTTGGTGGACTTGCAAGCGGGCAGTGAGCTTTCCACAAATGCTAGCGATGCTGATAATGATGCCAGTTGCTCATGATAACAACCATTGTTACTATTGTTCATGTTCACATAATTTTTTCCGCTTTCCTCCCCCCCCCCCCCCCCCCCCACCCCAACC
>JPKZ01001930.1:298090-315542 GCA_000803305.1 Toxocara canis
TGTCAAAAAAAGAAATTCACTTTCTCAGCGCGTTGAATGTGCCCTTTAGATTGCGACATTGCTCATTGTATGAGCTCAATTTCGCTCAGCGGAATGGAACATGGAGACATTCATTTTCTTGGTCTGCGATTTCTTTTTTGCCTGACTACACTTTTCATGCCATAAATAACTCAGCAATTTATGAATCACACTTCCATTTCTTTGAGAGCTTTTGAAATGCAATAGATTGCCATAGATTACCATGATTATTACTGTATTATTACTGTATATTATTGTATTATTATACCATGATTACTGTATTATTACTGCATTACTGTACATGATTATTACTGTATGTTTTGGTCTCGCCACATGAAACGAACCAATCAACATATGTACATATATAAAGAAATGCGCATGCATACAAACACACAGACATGACAGTCTCATAAGGCGATTTCGTTTTGGTGAAAAGCTTCTATGAATGGATGAGGTAAATTAATCGACTCATCGCTACTTCGTGTAAACGCGCATCATGCCTAGTCTGTAACTTTTTCATTCTATCAGATAATCACTTCGTTTCTCGAAATAATTATCGAAATGAAGAATTTACTCGACACTCACTGCAACTACAAGAAATTCTCAGAGATGAATGTATCGTATCAGTGAACGATCAATAAACGCTTTTCGAAATATTGCAAGCGATAAGGCTTTCTACGATTACATTTTACTTTTGCTTAGGTTCTCTAAAGCGCATTTTGCATACTCAAAATTAGTCTAGAATTACCAAATTTGCACGAAAGAAAATAATAATATCAATGTCTTATCAAGCGCAACACTAATCGTATAGCATAACAGAATTGATCTGATCTGGTTAAAAAGCAGCACACAATCGCTGCACCAAGAAAATATTGAAGTGCTCAAATAAAGAATCATACATGAAAAATTCTCTTTGCTTACTGTAGACATAAATTATGATTACGAACACTTATAGACGCCATTTAAGGCATCTTACTCATGGTCTACATGAAGAGAGCGCTTAACATAAGCGGTGAATTGGCTCGAAATTTTCGCGGAAGATGGGCATACAAGTTTGCAGCTGAGACACTTTTAGAAAAATTTCATTCAATGAATCGTCATTGAGACACATTTGTTAGCGAATGTTTATTGCAACAAGTAAATACCTTCGCTGCTACAAAGAAAAACGGTTTGTGCTTGTAATTGTCAACATGTAAGTTTGCAGCATTAATATAAGTAGATCGAACAAACGAAGTGCAGCAACGGCGAGTCTTTTCACCATCGTTCCATTGTTTGGGTGAACGCCAATGAGCTGCACATCCACCCCCAACCCCCCACCCCCACCTCTTTTCTTCTCGCCTCCGCACCTTTTTGGACCACTGGACACTATATTTGAGCATCTATCTCATAGTGGGTTAAATGGAAAAATACGACAAGCGAAACAGTCAAGGAACAGAGGACAAGCAATAACAAGTTTATTAAAACAGCGGTTATGCGTGTAAACGATTCGCACAAAAACAGTAGAGAAAGCTCACTAAACGCATTTTATGGCCACGGTTTACTACTTAATTACTGCTCAGATGGGCTGCACTGTAAAAGAAAATAACACATGTAAGTGTGGAACTTGGAGGTTAATAGTGCCTATTGATTGCCGTTTATATGTTGGTGACTCGCAGAGGAATGAAGATACAGTTTATAAATGGAATTAACAAGAGGAACCTGTTGGAAAGGCAGTAGCGCATGTTGAAATATTGAGACTTAGACAGTGAATTCAATAAATAGCAGTTTGCGTAACACACGTTAGCCGTTTTACTGAAATGCAAGGATTACCACACATTACGAGCCATTGGTATTGAGGGTAGTGAAAGAGGAAAGGAAAGAATAACAGATTCAGATCCGAGCGAGGCGGTCCTTACGCATTCAACGTTGAAGATAGAACGCCTCTGTAACCAACCATGTTAGGGAATTACTCATTCCATGTGGCAGTAGTAAGCAATAAGGAACGGTCAACACAACGGGAAGGGCGCATTACAAGTTCCATACTGCACACAGTATGCAAGAAGAAATGAGAACCCACGCAACGTTACAAACACGGTCTTCGCTCTAGCAAGTCACATGCCAGACTACCTACCAGATTTCGTGAACGCGTGCAATTGGAGGTGGGGAAGGGACGTCGGGCGGGCAAATACGTGTCACGGAAACTTTTGCTGCGATTCACTCAAAATTGGTGCTGCAGTCTATTGACCAAATTAGTGATCGATAGAGCTATTCTATCTTTTCTCAATCAACATTCTGTTTTTCGACCACAAAGACAACGCATTTTTTGGTTTTTATGATTTCGCAATGAAATGTTCTATTCCCAAGATGATACCATCGAACCACTGCACATCTGGGAGAATGTAGATCTCTTATCTTCTCACCACTAAGCATTCCAATTTTGATCTGAATCTGATGCTTTAGTGAGTTCGGGACCAGCGAATGAACAATACTGGATCTGACATCTCAACAGCATCAAAACCGAATGAACGTTTTCGTATGTGTGTGTACGGTCAGTGATAAGCGATAAATATACATGACTTCGAGGTGCTGCTCTGGTTTCCTAATAGGCGTTGTTGAATAAAGCAATCGTGATGAACTTTGTGTATCAGAAATGGATAATGTAAGCTTAACTTTGTCTCCTGCATCACTCATAATAAGCTGATTAGTAACACCTGTTGAATTTTTCTCGGTGATTGTTTAGAAACTTGAAATAGCAGCGAAATACGGTTCAAAAATGCTGTTCTCCCGCAAAAGCGAACATAAGTATGAACTAGTAAAATCAACTGAGTTAAGATTTGAAAGGACACAGTAATTATCTACAGCTACCATCAATCACCAATGGGAAACGATGTGCAGATAAATAACGCAGATTCTTCTACAGGCAAACGCAGCAGGAAAAAAATCTTCCGGTTTACCAGATGTCCAAGAAGACGAGCGCTTAGAGTTAGTCGTTCTGTCTAGGAATCCAACAATTTAAACCTTATCAGCAAAAAAATGCATGCAACAACTTGGTTATGTAGCCAAGTGAGGCGTCTCTTTTATCGTGTATTGCTGCCCACACGAAATGCTGATTGAAAAGATTTGGGTAGTTCATCTCGTCGATGAAAAACAGCCATTGGGTGGAAGCATGCTACCTCCGCATGGATGATCCTTGGGATAGCTGGCTGTTTGAGATTTAGAAAATAAATGGCCAACACAATCTTTATAACCGACCATTCGGACGGTAAAGGCGGTTTATCCTGGGGTGATTTTTGGACCTAACAAAGTCACAACCATTACGGATGCAGACGGGGGGAAGTCCTCGCGATGTTATGCATTCAAATATGACATGTCCAAAAGACTTGCAATTATGCTGTCGCAGCGCTTTTGTATTCAAGCGATTTCCAGTAAATGAACATATAAACAAATAAATAAATAAATAAAAAAGAAGGAGAGGAAGGAAGAAAATGATGTCCACTATGCTAGCAAAGCTTTGCATGTATCAGTGAATAAAACCTTTCTCAACTGCTGTCTAAAATCTCAAATTTCCTGTGGTCTCCCCCACGTTCCCCTTTCCGCTTCTTTCATGGGAACAAGTTCGCAAATTTTAGGAAATGAAACGAGGCGGTCCGGAAATGACAAATAGGTTTTGTACCGATCAACCCGTGCTCAGAATGTGAAAGTCCTAGCGCAAACGAAAGCAAAGCTATGATGGTCGAAGTGCACAAGAGAATTTATTTTCGAAACAGAGAGCAAAGAAGTGCTCTCAGCGTCGATTAGAAAGGAAAATTCAGGGCGATGATTGGTAGCTTCGTTAGATGGTGCAACTAATCAACTGCCGATCACTATCATTAGTCGTACTCATTCGATTGGCCAAGAGGTATTCTGAAAGATTTTCAAAGCGTACAAAATGTCCATCGATTTGATCTACTGCACCGTAAATCAATCGGCCTTGTTTATAGACTGGTAGCACTATCAAAGTGTTATAGTTGACTAAGCGTTGACGATTACCCATTGAGGGCAAGAAAAAACCCTCACAGGACGCATCGTTCGCAGCTTAGCGTTTGAACAACCCCCCCATTAGGTAGTAGGGTAATTAAGGGCGTTTTTATGTGCTTATCGCACGATAACAACTATATATTGGACTTATGTTCTAATCACACATGAATTAGATTTTGGATTTTTCAAGGATAGGAAATTCAAGAGACACAAAACAGTGCGTCATATTTTGTTTGAGAAACTTTTCTTTTTCGGCAGAAAACTAATGTTTAAAAAAATGATCAGGTGAACTTTTCACTCAGGAAGAGACCTCTAATTTAAGAGAACCAAAATGCGGATCATCTTTTTAACGACCCCCCAGCACCATGAAGACATTCTCCAGCTGCCGGTGCGGATACCAATTTTGTGAAGCGTGGAAGGCGGTTCGCATACGAAGTTTTCTTTTAACGAATATCATCATTCGACAAGCGAGAATCACGACTGAAATTCGACCTTATACAATATGTTCAGGGTTTATTAGAACAAGTGTGCCCGTCCCCTAGATTCTCAGCTGGTAATCATAGTTACGCTGCAGCAGGTAATTAATAGGTGAAAGAGATCGGTTGAAACCATGAGCGCTGAAATGCTCCAAAGATGGGAGACAGCGTTCATCTATGTCGTAGAAGGGGCAAGTCTTGACTGCCTCTTCTTCGACGCAAAATACCGTTCACTGTTCAGAAAAGTTTGCAAGATTCAAACCTTGCTTCAAGTTTATGCTTCTTCACGCTTGATTTACATCAACAGCACGTTGCGATGCGCAAATTTCTGAGGACGTAAAATGACTCGTTCCTTATTGCTGGCTATCTCGGGTCTTATACTGCCTAGTACAACAATGCATAAGCCAACTAAATTGCAACTGCATGGCATTTGCTTAATATCTACACAACAATTTGAACACAAAAGTTTATTCTGCCGTGAAAGAAGCAAAAGCAATGCGTATTTTAATCAATGTAACCATTGAGTAATACATAGAGCCGATCAACAGTCTGAAGGACTAAAATTCGCATAGTAATACCTACCCTACTCATCAACTGCTAAAAAACGAAGCTGGAGAGGAATCTTTCGATAAGCGAGCGAACCCACTTGTTTAGCTTATAAATTGTGAGATTATATATAGTTCGTTTTGCACTGGCGACCTTTTCACTCAGAAAGAGATCTCTAATTTAAGAGAACCAAAATGCGGATCATCTTTTTAACGACTCCCTAGCACCATGAAGACATCCGGTGCGGATACCAATTTTGTGAAGCGTGGAAGACGGTTCGCATACGAAGTTTTCTTTTAACGAATATCATCATTCGACAAGCGAGAATCACGACTGAAATTCGACCTTATACAATATGTTCAGGGTTTATTAGAACAAGTGTGCCCGTCCCCTAGATTCTCAGCTGGTAATCATAGTTACGCTGCAGCAGGTAATTAATAGGTGAAAGAGATCGGTTGAAACCATGAGCGCTGAAATGCTCCAAAGATGGGAGACAGCGTTCATCTATGTCGTAGAAGGGGCAAGTCTTGACTGCCTCTTCTTCGACGCAAAATACCGTTCACTGTTCAGAAAAGTTTGCAAGATTCAAACCTTGCTTCAAGTTTATGCTTCTTCACGCTTGATTTACATCAACAGCACGTTGCGATGCGCAAATTTCTGAGGACGTAAAATGACTCGTTCCTTATTGCTGGCTATCTCGGGTCTTATACTGCCTAGTACAACAATGCATAAGCCAACTAAATTGCAACTGCATGGCATTTGCTTAATATCTACACAACAATTTGAACACAAAAGTTTATTCTGCCGTGAAAGAAGCAAAAGCAATGCGTATTTTAATCAATGTAACCATTGAGTAATACATAGAGCCGATCAACAGTCTGAAGGACTAAAATTCGCATAGTAATACCTACCCTACTCATCAACTGCTAAAAAACGAAGCTGGAGAGGAATCTTTCGATAAGCGAGCGAACCCACTTGTTTAGCTTATAAATTGTGAGATTATATATAGTTCGTTTTGCACTGGCGACTTCGCGAAGGAAAGAAGTGACTTCACCACATAAACTTGGTATTGCTCAAAGTGCCTAAGTGGAATCGCACGGGAACGATTTGAGAAGCCCAGCAAGAGAAGGCGAACCAATCGTCAACTTCACTTAAAGAGACTTTAATGATGGTAACACATGAAGATTTTGTTAAGACGGCTCAAAACATTTCGCTGGCAATCAGCGAACAAAGCCTGGCTATCTTTCAGCTATATTCATGTCAAAACAACATAACAACGCTGTTACTGATGCAAAACGAAATGAGTTCTAGGCGGTCTTCGTGAGTATAGTGAATTGGCTTTCACATAATTTTTTCTCACCAATAATATTCATTGCTCTCATTCAGGCTTTTCAGTCGATTTCAAGCTTCGTCCTAAAAAGTAATGCATATAATGAATACAAAGAAGTATATTGAAGTAAAGAAGTAAAAAGTAATACAAATATAAAGAAGAAAATTTTGCCTGACATTCAGAACATTTCTTCATTTGATTCAATAAAGACCTCCATAAGTTCCGGCATGTAGCAAAGAGAAGGAATGGAAAGCAAATCATAGAAAAAGCTGGCTTTAGATAATTACATGTGAGCTCAATTAAACGTTGAAAGCGCAAGTTTTACGGCAAAAATTAGTAAATATTAGATGATAGTTGTGAATCTATGTATATACGAGCTCCTCGAGGAGCGAAAAACAGCGCGTTTGTATGAAAACCATCAGAGGATGTAAAACATAACTTTGATGGTTTTCAAAGGGGTGGGAAAAGTTTCATAAGGGGCCGTTTATATACCCCTCCTACCCTCCAGCAGAAAAAGAAAAACCTAGTTCGTTTGTCGACAGAGAAGAAAGAAAAATCCGGAAGAAGTTTCATAAACAACTGACTGTTGTAAAACACTCGTTATGCGAGAGAAACGAAAGCAAGCTAGCTACGGGTGCAAATAGCCCTAAATAAAACAAGATTGCTGGTCAAAACGCTCACTCGCTTCCCGACAAGCCACGCCTTTGAGGCATCGCCGATAACTCCTCCACTCTTCACGCATAAAATGGTGAGTAAGCGCTTCAAGGGTACCAGTCTGTGTTCGACCTGATTCAACGTGATTAGTGGTCATTCGATTTTGAATGCGTGTGCCTAATCCCTTAAATATAAATTGACGAAATTTTAAAGCAAAAAATATTGAAACACTTTGTTTTTTCTGAAGTTTGCACATTGAATGTGCCAGTTAGACATGCCAAATGACTTATATAGGTAACAATAGCTATACAAAAAATAGCGATTGTCACTACGTAGCATCTGTATACTCGAGCAGTCAGCAACGATGCTGATTTGCTAGCAACATGCAACTCAGCAATGTTTCACAGCCGCTACGCTTTATGTTGCCAATGTGGCAGAATTGTCGATGCCCGGACCACAACAAAAAAATGTTGTTTAAATAGGCGAACTCTGATTATGCGAATAAAGCAGTGGCAGAACAAGTACAGAAATAAGCATCCCGGAAGCAGGGTTGTCACAGGGCGATTGTTTGATGAAAGGCGAACGCAGCATCTCTCATGACATGATTTAAGTTCGACATTGTGCTTGCGTCCAAGAAAAAAGAATGGCTGCAAAGCGCATCCTAGCGCTGAACTGCGATGCTACACTAGCCAGTGATGCCAGTCAACTGTTCGATAAGTCATTTCAATGGTTTCTTACAGAGCTCATTCCCAAAAGTGCACGAAATTCATTGCCGGATATAGGACCGCTTTTGCAGTTTAATGAGAAACACAAATAAAGATAGGGAAAGTGAGAAAATATTCACTAAGAAATCTAAAAATTTTGCCAACTATTCGATAAAATCTGAAAAATGGCACAGAGTGATATACGTAGCATCTATCGAACATATGATACAATAAGTAACGATTGGGAAGTGCAATTGCTGCTTAAATAGTGACCAAGGTTGCTAAAGTGATGATATGGACAAGAAGGCAAAGAAGGCGTACTACATCGAAATGATTAGCCAATTGCAAACAAACAACTGCAATTAACATATGCGACCCAACAATACGCCTCTGGAGATAATTTCATGCAGAAAATTCACATACATTTGTGCTTCATATCGCACGGAAACGTTCATGCTTTGCAGACAATATCAAGCCTGACCAGGCTGTCGAGGACGACATAAAACTGAAGTAGGTTAAAGCACTCAGCTTCTGCTTATTTTTCCATTGCCACACACACACACGCATACACACACGCATACACACACGCACACACACAAATGACCTATACATTGCACAGTTCGTGGTCTGGACACATACAGCCCTACGGCCGCAGTGTTCAGGATGTGCAAAACGAATGGTCGGTGGTCGTTCAGACCCGCTTTACGCTCGGAGCTGTCTCTTAACTGATAGAAAAAAAATATTTCAAAAAGTATCATCAATCGCTTTCCATACGCTCCTCGAAGGACTGCTTTTAGCATCATGGCAACGTTTCTGCATAGACGGAATGCGGAGAAAGTTAAATAAGATTCATGGTTTCTAGTTCACTAGTTTTTTTCACTTCACTAGTTCAGTCAACGAAGAAGATCACAAAATTGAACTGAATGAAAAATCCATTACTTAGCAGGAGGCAGTACTGCCTCGATTATTTTTATGAAGCGATGCTGCACAATCAATCAGCGACGCGCTCCAATATTTTAGTGAGAGCAATGAAATACGATATTTTCAAGAGGTACCGAGGAGAAAACTGATGAAAAGTGTAACGCTTAGAGTCGTATCACATTCTTTGGCACAAACATCAATCTTAATTTCTCCTCGATGGGGGCAATGTATTCGACTGAAAGAGTATCGCTGCCTTTCGCATGATGACGTTTGCCTCCCTCAGGCAATTGACAAGTGATATATTCTCAAAGGAGGCACAGCTATTTAGTGTAACCAAGCCAAAAAAAGAGATGAGACGTCTGCAAGACAAAACAGCATCATTAAAGATCTGCAACAAAAAAAGCACCAAATGGAAAAAATACAGCACCAGTGTGTCTCTGCAAACGATACATTGAATAAGAATGGAACTTTATTATTCGCGGAAAAAATTCACATTTGCCTGCTTCGTGATATCAGACGTCGCAACAAATAGAACTGCAAGACATTTGTGAAGCATACGCGACTGCCTTAACCCTACTTCACTCACGTCACATATCCTCATCTCACGTCACAACAGCTTATACATATGCCATAAGCCCTATATCTTCGATCTGCTGTGGCCTTAGGACTACGTTCGTTCATGCGTTCTTGCAGTTTTGCGTCGTCTCAGGTATGAAGCAGCTACGAAAATAACATCGGAAATCGACTCATACTTTCGATGTAGCCGGAGTTAGAGAGTTCCCCTTCGCGACTAAGAGCTGAAGACTTAGTCGATTTATGCTTTTGAAGGTCAAAGACAAAGTTCGAAACACCTATGTTGGATCCCTTACAGAACTAGAAGTGACCCCATACCATCCTTCGCTGCTCTAACAAACATTCACAATAAAGCGATCTGTAGGTGGGGTGATTGCGAAAAGTGCGGTATTTCGTCTTTGTGATTTCAAAAGAATTTGGCGGCAATTAAAAGTTGAAAAGTTTATCAATAACTTACCGCCGTTAACGGAGTGACGATGTTCGGATATCAAGGCAAAACTGTTCTTCTCTACGACGATCACAAGTATTCTCCGCAGCGATTGCTGAATGTGAGAACCTTGAAGGACTGAGGTTAGGTTATTCTGTTTGACTGTTTAATGAGACGGAAAAATCGTCCTTATAATAAATGTACAATAAAAGCGGTTCATTTTCAGAGTTATATTCAGCGCTTTATAAGTGAATCATATCATTCATTAGGTATTCGAATAATATGGTGTAACCGTTACATGATCGTTTTGCTTCGTTTCTGCAATCTCTTACAAAGACAAGTGGTGATGTGAAGAACACGGCAAAATTATGCTTTTCCGTATTTTCTTATAAAAGATTTCTTTTTTAATAAAAGGAATCAAGTGAATAAGAGAAGTAAGAAGATGACTGATAAAAGCAGGCGTGAACCGCAGAAACCGATGCAATAAAAACTGCTCGTGAGTAATGTAAGACTGACTCTAAGAGGTAATATGGGGTACCAGTGGAAAAAAGTTTGTAAAACGGTATGCATACGTATTTGCAAAATCGGATGTTTGTAAATTTGCTCGAATGCTCGCTTCCGTGTGGCTGTATGCACTCAGATGACATCAGACGTGTGTCTCTATTTTAGCCGACTCATGCTCACGCCACAAAACGTTCAGCCAATTAACTTCGTGAAATTGCCCATTACATCCTGAGGAATATTAGCTATGGCTTAGAAGGAAACGCGCTGTGCAGAAGCGGAACCATCAGTAATGCCGAAATGAGTGCCTTTACAAATAACCTGAGTAAAAAATGAATTAAGCGTCGGTTTCTACGTCTTCTCGCAGGGGGTTCACAGGAAGTCAAAAAATAAAATCTAGACTGCACCGAATTTTACGAACGCGCGTGGTGACCAATCGAAACAAGCAAGTAATATATCTAGCTTTATCACGGCTAAGACTACCAAAGACTAGGTGGTTTTCGCTGCTCGAAACGAAGAAGGACAGCAAGTGCTGACACTTCACGACAAGGGGTATCGAATCATGATACTGGTTTTTATTCCTTTCGGCTCAAGAAAATCTTTTAGAAAAGAGCATCCTGAATAACGGAGAAGCGGGAAGAGAGGGTGGAGGAAGAAAGACATTCATGCTGATGGCCCGATGAGTGATTTTGGCTAGAAAGGAATCGTAGTTTTGACGCAAAGAGGTAAAGTTTGCTGATAAGGTTGTATTTTGCTTGCAATTTACTTACACTTGCTAGAAGCTGTACATCTGAAGGAGCGCTCATCACTATTACAGGAATCGCGACTGAAAATATTAAAAAGGTTTAATCCTAGTACGTTCGAGGAAAACGGTTACCAACTGCACCCTTTAGCGCGCTCTAGAAGGGTTACAACCTACACCTCTTCACTCTTCCTGCGTCCTACCTAACCCCCGTCCCCCCTCCCTTCAAGCACAGCTCACCTGTGAAAAGCTATTGATCGCACAGGGTGGGTGCACCTACTGGTGCAAAGCGCACTGTCTCAAGATATGTACAGAGTTTACTGAGTTCATGCTGATTACGAAATGCAGATTTAAAAAAAAAAACTGTATTCGACCCTTCAAAACTTTTTTCCGCGAGCTGCTTCCAGTCTTCTGTTTCACGTGATAATTGACGAGTGCTTCAGTTCCACTCATTGAAAAACGACCGAATAGTGGGAAACGCCGATGAGAAACATGAATGCAAAGTGCAGCTTAGAAATCGTTGTTGACACGGAAATGTCGAGTGCACTGTGCCAAAAAAGGCAAAAGGCGCCATGCAAATTGCGAAATTTCGAAATCTCTTTCATTTTTCATCTTGACGTTCCATAGAAACAATGCAGAAACGTTGTTTTCATTTAGCACATGACGATTGTCATTCACATTTCGTTGAGCATTGCTTATAGTACTCATTTAGTGGCAGCACAATAGTTCAAAAGCAGCGCTCATTGTACTTCACATTCGTTGTCATGAAAACAGCTCCTCTTCACCTCAACCATATCACCTAATTACAAGACTTGTTTAGGCAACGCATAAACGTCAGGGGATCCTGGTTCACATTTACTCGTTGCATGTGCAAATTGATATCGCTTTAGCGCAACAAAAGCGTTGTTTTTTCATGTGCAACGAAAAGCACAACTGTGTAGCATTCTTCTATATTGAGATACGATGAATTTTCGGCTGCGAAAAACTGTTCTGCGAATCGGAACTTCCCGTCATCGATGTATTTTATCATTCCACTTCACTTCACTTCATTATTCAGCCTGTTCCTGCTTAGTTATACGCTACTTTAGCTGGTACTATGTGACAAAATAACATGAGATTACGTTGTGTTTACATGACTCATCATACAGAACGTTTTTTTGCTCGAGAGCAACCAAGAAAAACGACGAAATAATTCCACACTGCATCGTGTGCTACTCCTAGCTGCGGCAGTTACCTACTATGTTCAGGGAGTCAGCAGTCGTCATGTGCTTGAAAGCCAAATTAACTGCCGAATGATAGATGCAGTCATCAACAAGTATGCTGAATAATATTGATGTTTGCTTTCATCTACCCGATTAGTTTTCGTTTATAGCTTCCCACTTTTCCTTTCCACATTTGAATGTATTAATGCAATTATGGATATATGCATATATTTATGCAAATATTCAATTTATATATGCGTATATGTATATACATACATAAATATGAACATATATTCACATATATAAATATAAATCATTGCTAATGTGACACAGAATCGGCATTTCGTTCGCCAAGAACCCCGAGAATTTTTACAAAAATTTCAATTTATATTAATATGAATATTTATATATATACATATATGCATGTGTACATATATAATACACTCATATATGCATGAGTTTCTGAATATGTGCACTTTGCAAACACATCTATTTCAGTTAGTATTTGAGTAAAAAATTTATGCATATGTATTTGTGTATCTGTTTACGGATTAACAACGTCACTCCATCACACTAACACATTTGCCAAATGCGTGGGTCGCCTAATCAGCGTCCATTATGTTTTCGCGCAACCACCCACATTGAGCAAGCTTAACAAAAACTTAGAGCAAGATTAGTCAAATGGTTTTTTAATGCTAAACACATTTAAATTACTTTAAGCAAAACCTATCTCCCCAGAATTGAATATAAGGTGCCATGATGGTGGTACAATGGTGAACCACATTGTATGATTCTCACACGACAAATTCCCACACGGACCGCTACGTGACGTCAACGTTGCTCTAACGTGGAAGTTTCTTTCCACTTATTTAACGCTGAAAGATTCTTCGAAATTCACTGCATTGTATAGCTGCGCATCGCAATGACAGGCAATCATGCTTGCGTCCAAAGTAGCGTGCGTTCGAGTATTCCAGGGTCAACTAACACCTTTATTCTTTCACACCGAAAATGTCGAGGGTTTAATAGGAGCAAGAATGTCATGGAGTTCTGCTTACCCCAAGCAGTGCCAATTGGAAGACTGGTGTAGACCCTTATAAGCATAGGAATTTTGAAATAAACTTTTTAAGAAAAGTTCATGCTGACGCAACATAGAATCGTTAAGGATTTCAAGAATTTTTGTAAAATTCAGTTTTATTTTATCAATCATTTTACTTCGTCGATAAGCTTGGAAACTTCCAATTCATTTGAATACTTCAGTACGAAGTTCGTTCACTATTTCGCTTGTGTCGCTGCTTTTTATTGGTTTTGTCAATTGTTTCCCAAATATCCATTGCATACTATTAGAGCACTAATTTGGGTATAAATCATTGATTGCGTTTTAATGCTCATTGAAGTCACAAATAGTCTCAAATAGTCCTTAAGCCTTAAGTCTTAAATAGATATTGTTGAATCGTTAACGTATTCTGGGAAGCGATCGAAATATGAAAAAAAAGAATAAAAAGAGATGTTCCTGTACCGCAGGTCCCATGCGAAGGATAGGAGGAGAACCCCGGAAAAAGATGCTCTCCCGGAATTGCCTCTCTCTCTCTGCTGTTTGATGATTCCTCTTCAATACATCCTTTTATGTTCACCATAGCTAACCTCATTTACCAATCTTTTTTCCAACAAAATCATCTGAACGAGATATTGAACAATGTAGAACTGCAATGCAAAACTTTAAGAAAATAAAATTAAACTTTTGTCTTCTTTAAAGGACACAGCGTGTGGAATACAATGAACGCATTAGCGAATAAGCTAACAAACTCATCACATTGTTTTCAATTTTTTTTCTGTGAAATTTCCTTCATTAATTCCCTCACAATATTCTATCTACTCTTCGAAAAGATTTCTTGAAAGTTTCATTTCAAAATTTCGAAATATGAAAAAAATTTGGCGACTCTTTAAAACTTTTGCATCAGAGAAAAAAGTTGCCAAAAAAATTGGCGTGAAGTGAACCGTTGTCTTACAATTGGGAATTAAATGAAATAAAAATCTTGGAAAAAATAACAGCACATTAAATGTCATCACGTCAAAGAGTCATGCTAGAAATCATTCAATTGCTATATAAACAACAATTGAATATTTCGTCTTATACGGAAGTTGCGGAGAGCGAATATATGATGCGCAATCGAACAACATAGTGAGAATTCGACTAAGAAGACGAATTTTCAAGCGATTTTTTTTTTTTGAAAAGTGCTCATGCAATTAGTATGGAAACATTCGGCCATATCAGACCTAGCGTTTTGATTGTCGAAGACTATTACCTCGTCTTTGTTCGAGTTTTAATTTTTATCGAGAATGCAACAGACTACACTTTGTTACTTCTGTTTTACGCGTGTTGCCTTTCAGACTCAAGAGAGCGCACGACCATACCTTCTAGAACATTGACTCCGCACACCGTTACCTTTCCAAGAGAGTGCGCGAATTCTTCAACAACTTTGCACGGCAACACAGCACCTTCAAGGAAGCATTGGAAAGTGCGATAGCGAAGAAGTGAGCGGTTCAGATTAAACCAAATTGATGGTCAATTATGCGATAAGTAACAAAGTTCACACGATCTAACCAAAGTCACATAAGCAAACTAAGTTCAGATAAGCTAACCGAGTTTACGTATTGATAACGGAATTCGTAATCTGTCATTTTGTGCTAGCTATTATTAGCAGAATATGATAGGATGAAAAGAGCCATGAAGATATGCATGAGAAGTGGAATACCTCAAATATGTGTTCGCGCTAATAACTAGTTTGAATCAACTTGATTTTTTTTTTAATGTGCACTTTGAAAAACGTAATAGAAGTACCAGAAGATCCGGTGAGATGACAATTGCGCACAATGCGCCTTTAGCACAAAATCTGTACTTTGAGGTAGTCCTGTTATCGAACTGCTAAGAACATAACATAAGGCTCTTATCAGAGTTGTTTAGATGGTGTCAAAAAATAAAACAATGGGTGGCATAATTGAACAACTTCTTTGTTAGCGTACTTTTGGAAACAATGCCTCGCATATCGAAATACAAAAAGAATTTTTTTAGCGTCTAGGCGTCATCACCATGCTAAAGTTTCTGTGTTGTCGTCATTTTATTATGACTTACGGAAGGAGAGGACTTATGCGCATCATCAGTGCGCATCAAAACATTTCATCAACCAACGAGGCACATTTGACAGGGGGACATCGATGAAAACTGCGTCGAGGTGTAAAACAAATTGCGGCCCGCAGAGCGAAGCATCTATCGGTTGACGGCATGCGATATGTGCTAATGCTCTCTTTGATCATTCGCAGTTAGCTGTAGCTATGAGCGAGCACATCAGTTTTACTATTCATAGTAATGCCTACAGTCCCAGTTTCACAAACTACGTCCATCTCAACCGGAGAATATTTCGGCTTCACAGTTTTGTTCTACTTGAATAATTCAGTTCACAAGCTCGATAATAGATCAGTTTATCGATAAGATTTTAAAATTTGTACAGTTCTGACTACCTTACGAGTGCCTACTATCTGATGTTTTCATAATTAATAGCAATATGAGCATGCTAGAACCTCACTGCTACGTAACCAGAGTAAATATGGTTATTTAACCATTATGCAATAACCGTATTTCTATTTCGCACATGATTAAGAATGATTCATAAGACTTCGAAAATGATAAGCAAAGATGCAGAAACTTTAGTTCTTGATTAGTCGTATTCCGGAGGAACATTTGCTAAAATATGTTTCTTCGTGCAATCTGTGTAGATTTGACGATTTTGTTTCGATTTGCAAACTTGCGGAAATTATTTCATTGCTTATCGCAAAAGAGTTTAAATATCTACCAAAAAAAGAAAATGAACAACGATCAACTCAATTGGAATTCGTCGAGATCTCAACAAAGAAATTCCATCATCGAACTGAGTAGTGGACGTGCGAGTGGGGAATAATTCGGACAAATTACAAATTACGTCCAGACAATTCGGACAAATCGGGCAAATTACGTCTAATGCGAAAGGAAATGGCCATATTTCTCAACACTTTGTTGCCTCTGAAATGAGTAATGTTGTTTTGTAATGTGGTCTTATTGCGATGCACTTATTTCTTCGATAACAGCGTGTTCTTTGTTGCATTGGCGTGAAGATGTTGTAGTTTTTGCTAATCAAACGAAAAAAAGATTCGGTTCGTTTCATTGTAAATCGAAGCCATGAGCACATGAAGAGTACTTTTAATTGCTGATCTTCAATGTGTAGACATGCGAACACTACTTTTAAGAATTATCATTATTCATGTGAAAGATATAAAATGCATATTTGATGCCGTCCACATTCTCAGTTTACTCAAACGCCTATATTACGAACACTTCCGCTGTCTTCAACCCGTAATTGCATTCTACTGCCATTCGCTAAGAAGACCGTTTAAAATTTTGCTTATTCATCAGATAATTTCTTATTTTCCAGCCGTTTAATTAACTAGGATGATAGCGACCTGTGTTGCCTGGTGGAAATAAAAAGAGCAAGAGGAATTTTCTGGTTTCGCCATTTTTTTTTGAACCATTTGAGTGTGATATCTGTTGATGAACAGTTTGCTATTTAACGTCATCAAGACACAAAAGCACAAGAAAGGCACAAGGCAAGGACAAGAACGAATAGGCACAGGAATGGATGAAACAAACTTAAGAAGTGGTTTAAGAAGCGGTTTAAGAAAGTATTTGCATGTCTGTAAACAACCTCAAGAATATGACCCGTCATTTGACATAATATTTTTTCCGCTCTTCTTTTATGGGAGGTCTTTTGGCATAGCCTCACAAGTTAATTGCTTTTTCAGCTATCTATGGCCTTGGTGGAAGCTCATTAGAGCATACCGCCAGCCAGTTTTTAAGCACTTCAACGAATTTGAAGTTTGCAAGGCGCATCGAGGCGACCTATTTGTTCGTACTTCTTTGTCGTACTTGGATCTCGATTTGTCAATTTCAATTAAACCGTCACTAAACCTAGAGCTATGAAAGTTAATAAATACCCTACAATTCAGGCCACGCCCTATACTTCAGGACCCTACAATTCAGGCCACACCCTACACTTCAGGCCAGCTCCTACACACAATTGCTAACGAATGCACTCAGTATCTGGTGAGGTTACCGTCCGTTTAAGGCGCGAAAATTATTACGAATTTTGAGTCGTTTCGGTGGTAGACCTCATTTTATGGACAAGAGTTTCTTCGGTAGACGACTTGTGCGAGCAGTTGATTTAGGTCAAAGTTCGACATCTGTCTCTTGCGACCTTTCACGAAGCCGATCGTTTTGATGGATGAACGGATTAATGAATTACTATACCAGCTCGTTTGGCTGATCCCTCTTGCC
>JPKZ01001930.1:316901-351087 GCA_000803305.1 Toxocara canis
CACCTCCATTCTTTATTGCGCCATCTGAAAGGATTAAAAGGCTAGTTGAGATGGTCGATTTTGCATTAGTTATTAACTAGTGTCAAGCAGTCAAGCACTGCTGCTTGTTGACTGTCCGTTGCATGACGTTCAAACGCTTTCCCAACGATAGTCCCATTTTATCGTATCCGATCTGCGTATGTATATATGTAACCAAAAGATGGCTCCTTCAGTGGGCAGCATAATGACAACTGGTGATTATTCGTGAAATAAATAGAATCAAGAACATTTTTTTGTTGAGAACTGTTTCGAATGTAGTGAAGCGCTGGAACAAATATGAACCGAACATAAAATATTCTTCATTTCATTTAAATATCAGTAACCATTTCGAAAACAGCTACAAACGTATCACGGAACAACGTGAACTGTACTGTAAACTTCATGACAGAAATGAGTTTTAGGCTTGGCATCGGTTCAACGAGCATACAATCGAAATTTATAAATTTTAGGCTCTGTGCGCCATAAGTTGTCCTCATTTCCTTGGGAGACAAGTAATCGCACTATTTGAGAGAAGCGTATCGTCAAACATCATGATTCTCCATTAATCATCGGCTACGTATTGTGTACTTTTCCATTATGCCAACTTACCCTCATCAGTCACATTGTTTGCCAAGAAGTTTTAGTAATTAAAAATAGACGAAAAAAAGAACTTTGTGCTCTTCACGATCCAGAAAAATTGATTAGCTTTGAGCAGCGATCAAACAACATCGTTTCGACTTGAGCGTAGCGCTCTTGAAAAATTACACCAACTGTTCATGCAAGTATTCATCAAAAGCGACTATCTCGGCAAAGAACGGATCGTGGAACATGAAAGAGGCGAAATGGAACCCAGAATAATACTGCCGAGGACATAACAATTTCTTAGAAAGGCAAGCAGCTTGCCGAAACATAAGCAATGCGCCGTTCCCTTCACATTAGCCGCCTTCCCTCGGGTCATATTAAATCAAGAAAAATTTAGCGGACTATGCTCGAAAGAAAGACCTCGCGATTTGCGGATTACCCTTTTGCTCTTTCTAAAAGAGGTATGGGGGTGCCCATTCGTACACCGAGTCTTTTACAGATTTTAGCCCTAGGAACCGTTACGAATGTTGCATGCTACAATAAACTCCCTTACATTCTGCTTCACCTACTGCTTTCTGGTGCCGAATAACGAATAGAACTATTGCAATGAGCTGTTTCTTGAACAGGCTAATCACATGTATCGATCGGAGTACAGCAAGCACCACCCGTGCGCTTCTCCAGCTAAAATTTCATTTTGCGAACTTTGTCCAGAAAAGGAGCGCCGAACTAGCATCTTGGTCGGCTATGTACGCATCCACCATTTCGGTTGCCCGCCCGCTCAGATTAAAAGAGGGTTGTTCAGTTGTTTACCGCCCCAAATAGTAGCTTTCGACCGTCTTAAGATGTGCAGGTACCCTCAGCTTACATTGAAGGGACTCTGCTGTGAAAAATTTTGAAAGAGGGCTTAGCTGTTGTTTTGACCACTACCTTTTTTGTGTCGCACTCCTGTTCCAAAAAACGTTCCTTTGCATGCCCTAACGTTTGAGAATGAACACTACATTTTCTTTTCCTTCCTATTAACATTCTTCTCATACATAATGCCAAACTCTGCAAAATTCATTCAGTTGAAGCTTCCTCTCAATCTCCTTAGAAAGAAGCAGGTAAGTGAAGACAGTAAAGAAGCAATGCGAAAAGACATAAACGATGGATGAATGAGGAAGGAAAAAGTAAAAAATAAACGCCAAAAAGGCACCGTATTGCATAACGCCGTTGATGATGTGAAACGGAGGTGGGCAAAAATTAAAGTGAAAAAAACTGCGCAGATAGGCACAAGATCAGATTCGTTTTTTCATTTTAAATAAATCAACGATACGGTGAGCTGTCAACAAAATTAATAAACCTTCAGAAGTGAAAAACTTGAATTTTACACTTACTGTTTCTTAAATCTTCAACGAGAACTTTCTAGCGTCGAGTTTCAACTCACTTTTCTTCTAGGCGACAATTTGCTACAGCTTAAAGCTTACATATGGGCGGCAACAAACACATACGTGAGCAATACATAATTTATCATGTGATTTCGCAGTTTTCAAAACATTGGTTGCTTTTGAACACAGCTCATATGGTAACGAATTCTGTTTATTGAAGGTTTCGGTACTTCGTGCTAACATTAGTTGTAAGCGCAGTATTCAACGACAATGACGAGCAATTGTGCTTTCTTCTAATGCAATTTGCAAAACATTACGGAACTGGAGTTTGCAAATGCGTTTTCTGCAAAGCACGAGAAGAAACCTGTTTAAGAAAGTCGTGGAAATTTGATGAGGTAAAAAAACATGCCGCAAAGTGCCGAAAAGTCGCATAACGAGGGTTCATTGGTGCTTGAATGATAACTACCGACAAAAAAAACTATGAAAGTCCTTGAACTCTCATCATGTGCCCTCTAAAAGAGTGCTAACATCAAGCATTTTCAGTTGGATTGATCCTAGGCTAAGGTTACCAAGGGCAGTCTATGGACTGAATTGTAGGCGGAGCCAGTCGTTCAATTTGTGCCATACGCAACTTAATCAACTAGTTTTGTTTCGGTTGTATTTGAAGTCTTAAAGCCTGATGTATCAAATGTTTTAATGTAATCTATTCTGTAGATTATTTGTGGCTGTATCACAGCGCCTATGGTGGCCAATTCTCAGTTCTTACTGTAAGGGATGCAATACGTTTGCCCTGTTCTCGAGCAAATCAACATCTCCTGGAGGCGAAAGAAACAAACTTCACAAAATCAAATCGATAGCGCATGAAAAAGTGAATGGACTGTTGCAAACAGAAATCGCAAGAACTTCAAGCAGCTCGCACAATCATCAATTTAAATCTTTATTGTTAGCTGCACAATGTTCTTCGAGTAGATGCCTATTGTTCGAACGAAGATGAAAGAATTTTTCAACACTCTTTGCAAAACGTCAATATAATGAGCAAACAAGTGCGCCGCTCTTCATTTGAAGATGCCACGTAATACAACAAACTCTTGCTAATGAGTATGACAAAAGGCACAGCTACGGGAACGCTTAATTAGGACATTCGAACTCAATTAGTGGCAATAGCATACGACTCGCTCCTTTTTTTTGCCGTATTCATCCATCGCTCCGTACGTTTCTGTGATATGGTGGGCGATTGTCGCATTGAGGATGCGATCCATGATAACAACTAAGCATAAAGGCAATCAAAGGGGACAAATTAAAGTACAGATACTTGGACGAGAACAGCAGAACGGTAAAAAACAGAACGTTCACATTCGACTGTGAAAGCCTGTTTGATTCGTACATTAATGCCCAGTTGTACCGCACTATTCGAAACAGTTGGTATGCCATGAGGGTGTTTCCAGATGTGGCATCTGCTCAAGACCCTCTCTGTGCCACCTTTTTGAAACGAATTCTACTATTGCTCCTTTTTAGCAGATGTCCTTCATGAATCTTCATTCATTTTCTGGCCATCTGAATCGCAACCGGAGCTGCATCTTTAGGAAGCTCCATTTGATAAGTCTAACATATCATGAAGACTAAGGCAGGGCAAGAAATACGAACGTTGGAAGGCAAAAGCAAGCAATTCTGCGCCATGCCCGGCTTCGGCGCCTTCTTCTTGCATAGGGAAAGCGTGCAGTCGCAATGAATACTCTGCGCTGCAGAAATTCAATGACATTAGAGACGCACTTCGTGTTGATATGTATGGCGTGCGCCTTTAGCGCGGTGTACCCGTGAATATGTGCCGCTCGCGTAAGACGCACGTCTATAAATATAAGGCGCGCGTTTTAAGCCTTCTAATGGCTTAAAGCAGCCCTACCTTCCAATTCCCTCGTGTCGGCTTTTCGCATTACCTCCGTGGGTCTTTCTGATGAACGGTTTCGACCATACGGCGATGCCCACTTACATGAAACTTTTACATTTACAGTTGCAACTGCTTAGAAACATTATAGAAATTGTCCGGTTCTACACGAAGAAAAAAGTATTCGGCTTTTTATGTGACTAAGGTAAGAGGAACTATCCTGATTGCCGTTTTAGAAGTGAACAAGAAGTTTTGTTGTCATTTGTTGAAAAGGCAAAATCTTGTAGTGGTTTGTAAAATCAGTGAACAAAGCATTTTTTTCATCCCAAATGAAGAATTATCCGACGCTTCAGTGGAACCAATCCTAATGGAATACAAAGAGCAGCATTGATATTTCGTGGGTTGGACCGGCTTGTCATCTATGAAGCAAATAATTTTCAAATGAAGAGTAGTTTTCTGTGCATTAACGAAATACGAAAGCTATCATTTTTGCATAATATGGTTGTTCACCTAAACAGGCAAAGCACAATAAATTATCATCAAGCATATAAAGAACAACGAAAATGGTCTATACATCTCGGATAGAAATATTCGCAACGGTGTATTCTATCATTCATAACAGATCATCAGCACCAATGAATGGAGATGGTATTTTTGTGAATGGTACAGTAATAACCATAATATTGTGCAGAAAGGAACGTTAAGCATCAAATGCACCTTCACTTTAAAATTTCTCGCGATTCATTTGAAACTGCAATGAGAATGGTGAGGAGCACAAGGATAAAGGGCCTCTCGCTAATTTCATGTCTTTTAGGCTCTTCTAAGCACTGCTGCTATCCGTTGCAGCTGACAATAGTGCTATGGCTGTGTTTTCGTCTTAGCGATATTTCGGGTGTGATCTCTAATCACATAGTGAAAAAGGCATACTGCTTACCAAAAAACGTTTACCTGTATCTGCCGTTATGTGCTTTTTATATAACGACAATAATTTCAATGATGAAATGCTGCAAAGAGGTAGAACAATGGTTAGCTAAGAAGATGTCAATGTAGAACGCTAATATCGATATCTGCTTTATAAAAACGCTGTTCGCTTTATGGCGCAGGGTCATAAAAGTGCTGTGCTCGCTTTGTTCAACTGAAACCATAAGCTGCCTTTGGGAGGCACTGACTTCAGTTTACAAGAAATATGAGCCATTGCTTTTCGGCAAAAACCGTTGTAGCCTTCATTTTAAATACTTAATAGGTCCAGCCCACCGTGACCAAAACGTAAGGAGGCATGCTGAAACGTTAAGACATATGCTGGAAGCGAACGAGTTTTGGCATATGCGATATCGAAGGCGTGTAGTGCCGTTTATCAATGCAATTGCAAACACCTTTGTTGACGGCATCAAATTATGATCCGGGTTGCCAAGCGAAATAATTTACTCGACGTTTCGATACGATCTGATTAATGGTACCGCTTCGTTACTTGTCAACAACCCCCCTCCCCGTATGTTACCAAAAACGGAAGAGAGCGTTCGTTTCATGGTCGAATTCACCACTCGAACACATATTGAGTGAGTGGTATTGCTATCTGTTATGCACGCTATGAAAGGAGCAACCCTCCGAACAAGGAGCAGTGTTTTTGAAGCGAATACGAAAAGATTATCGTTGGCCCAGAAACGCTTTTGAATCTTTGAGGAACATTCCGTAATAATCCTCTAATTCTCAAACAAACATGCTCGTTGTAGCAAAATACCGAAACATAACTGAAGCGCCGCTTTTCCACACTACATTTATGTATACACAATTGCAATGGAAAAAATGGAAGATTTAGAACTGAAATTAAATTCATAGTAGTAAAATATATAGTGTGCATGACCTAAGAAGAAACAAATAAAGTTGGATGTGAAAGACTATTCCCCTAGTTTGAAAGAACCGATCGCTCTCTGTAAGTGGAATCGTGTTCTTAATCGTTGCTAAGGTAACAACGCCAAAGCGATGCTCATTTAGCCATCCACCAGCATGAAATCTGCTACTATTGACGTTCTAACAAAAAGTTCAACCGTTTGGCTTAGTGAATTCGCCGAATCGGCTTTTTTCAAACGAATCATCTTTAGATGTGTCGCTGCTGAAACGTATTTGCGCCTTGCAAATAAGTTCATCAACATGCCTCATCTATTTAGGAAAAGAAAAGCTGAAAACACTGCAGACATTGATCGGTTCTTCGATAAATAGCCTTTTGTTTAGCAGTTCAAGCAGGGAGACTCATTTTTCCTTGATGTTGTTAGCGCTCACCCGTCAGTCTTACTGAAGGATTCCTTTGCAAAATTCATCCCTTAAAGATTACTGAATTCGAGGCTAGCACTAATTTCATGTATTAAAAATTATAGTCTTCAAAATTCAGCTGGTTTTATTTTTGGTGAAACATGACATATGTTTTCAGTACAGCTAAATGATACAACTTCGAAATTTGCTCTGTACGCATATGTCTGGATATGCGCCTATTTAGGCGTGACATAATAACTCTCCAATATGACCTATATCTTCAGTAAACTAAAGTTATGAAAAGAAAGCTTAAGGTGGCACTTTTTTCTCTCTTCTTAAAATAGTATGTATTGCTTTCTTCATTCCTTGGTTCTAAATTATTCATTTCAAAATCGCATGAATAAAAAGCCGATAAAATAAAATCAAAGAAAAATTATATAGGCTTAATAAATCTGGTACCGAGGACTTATGATCAGCGTCAAATTGATATGTAAAGTTGGCTTCGCTCATAAACTTATGAAGCAACGGCAGAGTAATCCGACGATTCCTACTCAGCAATACCGAATCACAACGTAAACGTTGCTTTCTGATAGATGTGTTTTAACATTAGATGCAAAAGTTATCGTTTTTTTGGTTAAGCAATAGTAGGAACCGTTATAGATAAACCAGGCATTTTATTGCAATTGCGCTCGGAATCTACCGATCTCGTTCAACATACGAAATAGCACAGTCTCTTCATTTAGTTGATCACATCTCAACGATATTCAAGCAGAGTCATGAAACTTCTGAATCGAATATGCAGTTGTAGTGATCGTTTCTACAACAATTCATAGTAGAATCTCTCAATGAGAGTGCCGCTCGCCGATGTCATTTTTACTGCTCTGTGAAACATAACTCATCGTCAGTCGAAAAGGAGCGGTCTTCTTCATGGCAACATGATGTGGAGAACTAGCTGCCTCGGAAGAACTCGATTCTATTCGTTTCACTCTCCATTGTGTTGATGTAATTAGCCCCGAAACCGTACAAGGTTCACAAATGCTAACAATAACTCGCTTATTACTGGCATTCTTTAATTGAAATCTGCGAGCGGTAGAACATTCGAAGGATGGACGTTTTTCTTTTTTGGAATTGGATTTAAGGTGAAAAACAAATTCCCTTCTTAACTTATCCAAACATCTTCATAGCATCCTTACCGTACAATGAATTGTAAGCGTCTGCGTAGATAGTTTGCAGATATTTATTGTCAGCTACGAACAGCAGAAGAAGTTGCAAATTTTCGGATGAATATTGTTGAAGATATTGAACGTGATGGTATAATCACAAAAAAAGAGAAAAACTTGCGTTACACTTTTGTATTGAAAAATGCCGAACTGAAACTGGCCAACCAGTAGGAAACAGAATTAACATTCGCTGAAGCAACTCGTCGACGTGCAATGGAAGAAGCTAGCGGTCCCTACCGGCTCGAATAACAACGAGCTCAATAAATGTGCAAATAGGAAATGAGCGCCGCTTAACAACACAGAAAAATTTCTGCTCTAAACTCGAGTAAGCAATTGCTGGCGATGCTCAACAATAAAAAATGGACGATCAAATGATTCGCTCACAAAATTTTCACAAAATTTCACGTGACTGCTCCGTTTTAGCAAAATTTTTGTGCTCGATTTCTTCACATTTCTCACATATTTTCCTTCCAAAATCCGATACACAACAAATTTTAACGCATTTTGAAGTTGACAACGTTCTATACCGCAAAATGGAAGTTGCAAAGCATTGAAGTAGCTCCCTTCTTCGACCATTTTTTGCCTAACTACCTCTCATCAGCCGAAACCCATCCAAGCATTCATGGCTCCTCCCCGAATTTGGTTTGTGGACGCTCGCAATGTAAAAGACGTACTCAGCATATCTCACCGCTCGAATTTTTTTCTAATTTGTGAATCGAAACTGGCAAATGGACAAAGACGCACACGAACGTGACAATCTTGTGGTGTGATTTGGCTGTAGATAAAGGCGCATAACGATTAAAAGATGGCGTCAGTAAGGAAATGGTTGTTAACATTTCGTTAAAAATCTCTTATTTCAATAACGAATAATGACTAATTGCAAGGAAAGCGTCACATTCGAAGGATGCAATACAAAGTTACAAAAGTAATAAATTTGAGCGTTGCATGATGTCATCATAAACGCTGTTGACGAGGGGATACTGAAAACGTGGAGTGCAATCTAAATGACTAATTAAAGCAGCATCCTCGAATCATTTCACTGTGAAAAACATCCCTTGCATTCGCTTGCTGAAACTAATCGAACGCTTTGCGGAATACTTTTTGTGGGATGCCATAACATTCCGTCTGGTACTATGAAATACAACCCGAAAGCAACCAATGGTGAGATACCCACCCGATGGAGAAAGTTGCCCTCAACTTGGGAGTGAACCAGACATCGTGCGAAGAAATGGGCGTTATAAATCAGTGACTCATTTTACCAGGTCGACCTCATGCCACATGAATATGCTTTAGAAAAATATGGTTTGGTGAGGTAAGCGAAATTTCAAGTTATCTATACTTTACACCTTTCATGGGAATCACGATAAGACTGTACGGCACAAGGTGCCACACATTGTCGAAGCTTTATAACAATGAACAATGAACATTTTGCTGGCTAAAAGTTTAGAAAACTATTTCGTATAAACAGCTTCGAGATGCAGTGGGGCAGCCTTTGCTCTATCACCCGTTAAATTGGGTCGGCCACCGCAAACATTCGATGATTTTCATGAATGGTGTGCTCTAAGCTGCAGTCTTTTCTATGTACAGGAGATATGGTGCTCGAATTGTTTCTCATGGGAAACAGTACCGTTTTGATAACAGGTCACTTCGGCAGATTTGCAAGCCATAGCTTTGAAAGGAATGCGCTGCTGATGAGATGGTATGAGGTGGGGGTGGGAAGGGTGAAAAGCGAAACAGACATGATCGATCGACGAGCAATTCAGTTAAGTTCCATGAAGATTTGGCGTACATGTTGGAGAATCGGGAGCTGGAGCTGAGTCGTATTTCCAGGAAGAACATACTCCTTAGGTTGATTAGTGTAAACACTGCCTAAAGATTCCTTCCACTAATTTTCGAAACCCAATCAATTCCTTGGCGATCAAAGTTCTCTTTAACATGATTACGTCTTGACCACATATTGCTAAATGCCAACCTCAGGCTTATAGCGAACGAATGCTATGATCCACAAAAAAAAAAGTCTATTATAAAATATTTTCTTGTTATCCTTCAGATGACGAAACAATAAATTACACTACCACATTTCATTGTTACGACTGGCGTTTACTAGTGGACTTCTTGACTAGCAACCGTAGCTTCCGTGCAAATTCGACATTAAATCAGCCAATAAGGAACAATTCTTAATTCTCAGAAACGTACTTTTCTCGTAAACAAAAACTGAAACTGAGAAAGTTTATTTTGATTTGTATGAATCAATTGTGCTATTGAACTGATGAAGTTTGCGGCAAACTTTATCTAATTTCGCTTCACTAGTTTTCCGTTTTATCGACGCTAGACGTTGTTGAGCGCTAGATGGACTACTGAGGAAAAAAAAATTGCGTTTGCATTGATTCAATGCAATCAGGGGACTAAAATAACGAGCGTCATCAACGAACTCAATAAACGAAATTTTTAAATGAAATCCATAGAAACATTCGCAAAACTCATGCATCTGTCTTCATGTGATTCCAAAAAAAAAAAAGAGCGCATAATCATCCGATTAAAAACCGTATCATGAACACAACTAATAAATTAGAATGTATGTTGAAACAATTTATTTGTGGACGAAATCAAAAGAATCGAACATTTTGCAAATGTTGTTTTTTTCTTTTCTAAAAATCTTTTTTTAATCGTTTTAAAATTTTTGTTTTCAATTTAAGACGAAATCGATCTTTATGAAAAATATATTATGCGGCAAAACAACAATTTTACTACTTAGTAGGACTGACTCTTAAAGTTATTTTATTTCATAAGAAATGTACTCTGTTTTCAGTGATTCATTGTTGTTTCATTTTATTCTATTCAATTTTGCTTTGTTTTACTTTTCTTTGTCGAATTTTTCCCCAACGAAATATAATTTAACCCGATTTCGGCTTGCGCTTTTCAACTCATCGTGTTTAGCTTCAGTTTTTGTTCATTTTCTTTCCTTTTGTTTCACTTAACTCATTTAAAAAATTTTCTTTAAATTGTATTTTGTCGAATCATTCAATTATATCCAATCACGCTTTATTTTGTTTTGTTTTTTTTCTTTGATTTCGCGCTCTATTTTATACGATTTATTCTATTTCACTTCTTTTCCTCCTTTCCGTTTCACTCCGATTTATTGTTTTTGTTTCAGACTCTATTTTACTTTACTATACATATTTAATTTTGCTCCATTTTACTGCTCCAACTAACAGTAATGGGAGACATAAGCAGACGTATAACACATTCTCGCATCATAACCATCGATTGTTCCCTCCAGCGCCCACGAAAGCTGAGTTTGTGACGGGCCTAACTGCCAACTAACTCAACAAAAATCGCCAAGTTCCTGAACTTCTACCACCCAAATGCACCGACGACACAAAAAGTTGAGCATTTAATCGGCAGTTTCACATCGCATAACCGCCCAATTACAATTTCAAACATTATAATAGATCACAACGAGGTATTAAGATATTGCTCTAAAATAAGAACGCCAATATTAGCCCTCATGAGAGTGCAAGGTAATCTTAACCGAACGCAATCATTCAAAGAATTGCCGTGAAAGCATGTGATACCATCAAAATTTCGATGAGCTCAAGTTGTCTAAGATCAAGAAAAACTGTTCTAACGTCTTATAAGCTAGACGACGTTAACGAGAAGATAGAAGCTCGAAGAAAATCACTATTAAACTAGAAGAATCTTTGATATGCGTTTTAAAAGAAAAAGCGATTTTTATTCATGCAAGAGAAGCTCAGTGGTTCAGTTATGATAAGAAATTATCCATCTATTTATGCGCGATTTTTTGTGATTACAAATTCGACTATTTCGACAAGAGCGAACACAAATCTAAAATTGCCTTATTCAGGCTAGAAAAACAAAATTAATGCTGAGTCGATATAGCAACGATAGTGTCATATTGTTGTGGTCGGTGAATTAGGTGTGATTTCGGGTAGCACAAGAACAGACATTCCTTTTGTAGCACTGGAATCCACATGGTACATTATCAAATGTGGCATGTTACCGCCAGCAATAATTATGTGTTGATACGGCTCATACCGGAATTATTTTTATTCCGTTTCGGGTTCCTTAATAGCATCTCGTTGAGAGCATACATGCTGATTTAATGCTGTCCTTGGAACGTATGCAACAACTTATTTAGCAGCAGCTCTGTGAACCAAAACATTGTGGGAGCTAATTCAGTGTAAAAACTTCTCACTTCAGATGAATGAGGGGACAGTGCGTGCAGTGCACCACTATTTCAAATGGCCTTTTTAATATCCGAAGTGATTCGACGCGAGTGAAACTGTTTTTGTATCAAAATCATGTATGGTAACTTTCGCCAGCTCTCCACTTACATCACTTCACGATTGAAAATGGTAGGTGGGAGGTTGATCACAGTCTTAAAAATTTTGGGGCAGTGACGCACGGGTGGCGGTTCGGAAAACACTAGGAGAAACCGAAAATTTCGCAAAATTTCGGAAGAAAGTCGCCCTGAAGTGCAGAAATCTAACTATCTGAAGCTTTCCCGAATTGCTGAAAGGATTTCAGGGGTTATTCGTGCAGTTTAAGCCTCTTGAGCCCTAAAAATTTCGACCAGTGAAATTTAGTCCAAAAAATTACTCTCAGAAGGTGTTCCGATCGTGACCCACAAAAGTTTTGAAAATTAGAAAAAAGGTTGCATATGCACGAACAGAAATAATGCATGTGGCTGAGTCACGATGGTCTCGAAGTTCGGAGTGCATACTGTCAAAAAGTTTTTGAACTTTAAACCTACAAATTAATTGAGAATTATTTCAAGGCTTTGCTTATGAGACTATACCATGATTTTATTCAAATTGTCCGACGTTTCGGCATTTCGCCAAATTCAGTGGCACAACATTCAGCGAATTATGAGCATCTATCCAGCAAACATTCGTAAGAATTACGTTGAAAATAAGGCGTGTCTACTTGGCAAGCAGTAAATCGTATGGGCAGTCAACGTGTAAAAACGTTTCCATTAAGTATGGCAGCGTACTGCAGCAAATGAAAAATGCCGTCACTAAGCTCTCATCTAACAATGAAAGTGAGTTGGTTGCTACAAAGCTGGTGAATCAAATCTCCAATGAAAACGAATATGAGGGCAGTAATACTTAACTCGTTTCGTGGGAGCCATCTCGAAAATGCAAAAAAAAAAGATTGATCGTTTAGCTTTCGCATCTTTTCGTTAGTGATGATTTGACGGGTGCAATTCCCTTTCTTGGTGAGCAGTGAGTGGTTGTTTACTCACCGGCATAAATTCTGCTGCTTGAGTATCGCGAAAAAATAGTACTAGTTTCTTCAACAATATAAGAAAAGTGCACGCCAGCTTTGATAGCCTAATCTATACGTGCAACTCACCTGATGGATCAAAAAAATAGGATATGTCCACAACAAAATTTTGAATGTGGAAACGGAGAATATTATGTGCCCGCTCATCGTTTGATTTTAAAAAAAAAACACACATCGAAGCGTTGAAAAACCCTTGCCACCTCTCACGTTTTGCCACCCAATCGCTAAGTGGAAAACATCTGAACGTTTCCTCAAGCTCAATAGCTAAGAATGGACTCGTTCGGAATTATCAAGTGCCAAGATCCACCACGTAAGCTAATGAAATTAATTTATAGAAAGCTGAAAATAACTAAAGATAGAAATAACAGAAGCCATAAGATGTTTCGCACGGATGAGGAGATCTATTCACCCTTTCTCATTTGTGCAATTTTCTTGTCCAGCAATGCCCCACGGCGGTCACATTGACACCATCGTCTTGATAATAGTCTCCAAATTTGCACCACTTCGTCTCTTCATATCTTGCTTCGAGGCTTTATCCTAGTTACTCACTTTTGAAAATGAATCTTTACTTTTAACATACTTCAGTTGAAGATTTGTTGCACAATGAGCTCGTTTTCAGCTTCTGAATATGTAGAAGTGCCGAAACGTTGACAATATTTGAGCAAAAGTAGCGCGTATAGTCCTTGGTGCTAGCACGACTATCAACTGAACAAAATCCTGCAATTTCTCAACAACGGAGTTGGTCTTGGCATAACTCAAAATTTGTCCTAGCCAATTCAAGAATATCTTGAATCCGGCATATCAGTTTGAATCATACCCAGCCGACCACTATGCCATCCAGTCTGATAACTGGGAAATGGGGCGAAAGGAGGAATTAGTAACAAAATCTTGGAATGTCGACGAATGACGCGTTGGCGTTAGGTGGACATGGGCAATACAAATTTGGAAATTCCTTGAAAAAAATCGGGAATTTTTTCGATAAAAAGCATTCAGAAGGGCTGTTTTTGGTGTTTTCGGCACATCCGGATATGTGATCTATAAGAAACTGTTTCTGTTGGTTGCTTTTATTGTTCAGAGCGTTTTCGATCAAAAAAATTCATAGCCCGCAAAATTTTATTGCCGAAGGTCGTCATGCAAAAAACGTGACCCTGAAATGATGGTCACAAAAAATTTTCGAAAATTAAAGATGTCACGCCTATGCGAAACCTTCGAATACACAAATACCCTTACGAAGCGATGACGCACTTTCTGATGGTGGCAGAGTGCTTGAATCGCACAACAAACGTCTACCATTAACTCCCAGCCAGTATCATTGCCTCACGCTATGTTAATGTTGCATTTAATGAGAGTATCACCTGCTTTCCTCAGCAGCCTCCATACTATTATTAGCGGAAACGTCAATGATTATAGCATAGAGGACCCGCGAGGTGAACAGGTAACTGCTGAAGTCAAGCAATTTTTAGAGAATAGCGTAGAAAGTGAAGCTAAAATCAATTCTACAGAGCCTCTGCAACAATTTGATTGGTTCTTAAAGAGCAGAGCTTTGAATATCTAACAGTTTGTGGGTTGTCAAAAACAAAGCACGAATATCCTCCGGTTCGCAACATTCGCAATATTACACCACCTATGAACAATGCTGTTTACTTATTCAACAGTAATAATTCCGACGAGATTTTTTGCGTAGAAACATTAAATTTGGAAGAAAACAATATCTTAAAATGGCTGATATGAATTGGCGGAAGTAACATGAAGCAAAACGTTTTCATATTATTAAAAGCGGAATGTTTTAGCGCAACGTTTTAGGGGGATACAGCAACTGTCTTCTGAATTCGTACTATGTTTTAGTGGGCGGAGAAAGGAAGGCATGCAGATGAGAAACGTTTAAAAAAAATTATGGTGCTAAGATTTCTAGGGGAATGCAACTCCCAGCGCTATACTTCTACACGGTTCACATACTGAGTCCAGCACATCATTTGCTCAGTTCAACCAAATCATCCAAATTGTTGAATATATGTTTTTACTCAAAACAGGAAAAACGATGATACGTATCGGTTTACATCGATAGTAGTGAGGCGGATGCACTGCGATAGCAATCAGTCGGAACCCCAGGTGCAAGCTTAATGAAACTAAGATCGCAATTACTCCCACGCAATTACTCCCACGCAATTTCCTCTTCCAGTTGCAAATTTTGGCAGCGTTCATTTCATTTATTGTTGCACATCAGCAATGCTACATGTTTGTAAATTGTCCACACCAATATACCTCTCCTGTATAAGTGATCGCAAGTTTAACAAATGCGTTACTAGTCCAGCATATTCTCATTTCTCGTGAGACCACCACTGAATCCTCGCTCTTCTTTATCAGCTAAAAATTGACCATTCGAAGATTTGCATATCGCTAAAATCACATCATTTAGACTAATGATTCTCATGATTGCTGAAGTTTAGCGAAACTATCCGAAAACATATTTTCCAATTGCAATTTGCACTTCGAGATGGCAAATTAGCAGAAGATATTAACAAAAAACTTCAAGTGCCTTCACCCTTGGTGCGCAAAAATAAGGTCATAAAACCAAAACCAGTAATAAAACCAGCACAGGCCATGAAACTAAAACCAGTAATTAAACCAATAAAGGTCATAATAACAAAACCAGCAATAAAACCAGCAAAGGTCATAAAAATTAAACCAGCAATAGAGCAAACGTATCGCCAAAAACCAATCCCATTTGTTCGTTGTGAAAACGTTTCAATGTCCAGCTGTAAGGCTGCACATTGACTTAAAGTGATTCTCAAACTTTTTTTCCTAATTTTACCACAAATTTCTTAGTGATAACCAAATCCAGCCAGCTGTCAAGTGAGAATTTTGTCATTAAAATGTGAAACGTATCCACTGCAAATGAAACAGTCGCTTATGTTGGTTGAAATAGTTACTTTGGACCTAAGAACAGGTAACTCAATAACTTCAAAAAAAAAATTCCACTAAAGCAAATGAAATTGTGCTGAAAAGGCTAAAAGGAATTTTCAGAAAAGTAAACGAACAACTCAGCACTCAAACCATGAGGTCTTTCCTTTCATCTATCCAATAGGCTACCGCCCAAGAGTGGATTCTGCGTTGAAATGAAACGCCAAACATCCAACGATGAGGTTTAATAACAGAGGTGTCGAAATCGGTGGCGATAAAAAAACGCTTAATTGATCCCTTAGTGAACGACATACGATCTTCTTGACGTTCACTTTTTTTTGCTTTTTTTTGTTAGCGAAACTTTCTCTCCGATAACAGCTGATAACACCTGATCGCAATCGAACTTTAAAACAAGCTCAAAGCTTGACCCTAATGCAATTTATCAGAATGTAGGAATTTTTGTGCACTTCATGCTTTGATCTCATCTTTTCATTTTTTTAAAATTGTACAGTACCATTTTCACGACTGATACTTGATGTGCATGTTCTTCTATCTAACGGTGCAAAGAAGTATGAAAATAAAAGTTAGTCAATAGGATCGACAGCGGTCATTTTCATAAAATTTCTAGTTTTATTTATAACATCCCTTTTGATTTTTCTTGCGATTCTTGTCTGTAAACAATTCAGCTCACTCACAACGTGAACGAACCAGTTCAGAATTTCTGAAGTGAATCGATTACTCTACGTTCGTCATAGAGCTAAACAAGCTAGACGGAGCTAAATTTGGTCGAACTCCGATCATCTACATGAAGCTCAATTTATTCGCTTTAAAGTTTCTTGATTTTATTTGTGTGAAGATATGATCTCAAAAGAACGAGAATGGTTCCGAAAATATTTTGCTTTCAAAACAATGAACAGTCAGTCAGTCAGCTGTTAGCTCACTGATGAGCGGAAAAAGATCGGTGGGTGCAGTAAGAGAATACGATAAAAGAAAGAAATGGAAGCCAATAAGCGAAACGAAAAGATGACTGACGTTAATTCATATTTCGAATCTGCTTCGATTCTGTTTGCAAAGTATATTCTCTAGTGATTAGCGAGAACACCGCAATAGGAAAATATGAACGATGAATTTTCTTTATCAATATTTTTGTTGCTTAAAAAAATTAATAATAAAATTATTTTCAACGAAAATACTAATAAAAATGAATCAGAAAGGATAAATTGCTACGGCACCGATTGTAACCAGTAAAAAAGAGGTAAAATCCCCCGCTCATTTCCTTAAGAAAAACATGTTCTGGCCACAATTTCATTCCTGTTAGGTAAGTTCATCTTTGATTAAATCTCAAATCTTGCTCAAGTCAACGCACGAGGAGAAGAGCATAGGGTAGGACAAATATGGTTGGTTATAAGCGCGGAATGAGAGGGAGAGGTATGGAGTGATAAAATCTTTCATGACTTGTGCATCGCTAAAGAAGGAGGCGGGTCCTGACCCGTTCTTTTCCCCGACAGAACGGAGGAGGAGGAGGGGGAGAAGAAACTTGAAATTCGGAATTCCGAGGGCGATGGAAACAACTGGTTGCAACGTACAATGCTACCCAAGTGCTTTTACTACCTACGGTTATCTCTGTCTTCATGGCGGAAAAAAATTACAGCATATTTCCATGAAGTTTCCCAATTTCATATTCATGAAGAACCTTTGAAAGGAGGAAAGGAGAGATTGCGAGGAGTCCAAGAATAGGATAGAGAGGGTGAGAAATTCGTCATCAATAAGAGTGGAAGAAAGAGAGCAAGTGGTCCCCCTCCCCTCTCGAAGCATGGCGCCTCGTTAGCTGAGGGGAGGTTCAATGCTATACCTGAAAGAATCACTTGTCGTTCTACAGCTTACAGTCATTTGCATAAAACAAAGTGTGCATAATGCCTATGTTCTCCCCATCAAGCCGTTTATGTGTTTACGCAGCACATTGCAGACATACCGTCTCGCTACAATAAATGCCATCCTTGTTCTACAGTTTTGCTACCCCGCGCCTAACGCATCCATACCACGCCCTCTTATCAAGCAATCCTCGTAGGCAGTGGGCAATCGATGAAGTATAATAACATATGTCGTATGCACAGAGCATTGCAGCGCCAAGAAATATAAAAGTACGAAAAGAAACCGAAAAAATGTACGGCATTTGCATAAACGTGAGAAGCGAGCGTCCAACGCATATGCATGTGCGCAACATTTTTGATTTGTTGTAGTCTGATATTTTACGCATGCAAATTATGCCATACAATTAAAACAAAGCACAGTCTTTTGAATTCAGGCGCCACATCCCTTCCTCCATTAGAATCGTGGAAGCGCGTCACGTACGCAATCGGAGCGGAGCAAATTTGTGTTGAGGGGGCATTCACTGAACGACGATACGGTAACCCGTACTTAAAAGCGATAATTTTAGATCGATAAAACATGTTTCTCGAATGCCTAGCTTAATATGTGAAAGCATCATGCGTGCCTCAGCCTCTTATTTATTCACTGGTCGAAGCATTCGTAATGAGAAGCACAAAGTCTCTTTATTGTTTCACTGAATATACGCACTCATTCGATGCACATACATGAACACAACAATCCTATTTGTGAAAGTACATTTTTTTAAACAAAACATTTATTTTGGACGTAAATACCGAACTCAAATATATAAATTGCTTCCGTCTTCATTACGTTGCGTTTTACGTCAGTGATTTGCACTTTTGAATGACTAAACAGATCAGGAATCCAGTAAAAACAATCCGTAGACATGTTCTCGAAATGATTATTACGAGCGTCGAGAGCATTGGTACTTAACCAGATAAATGCCATTGAGAACTAAAAGTATATTCAATATACTTGCGAGGTTAAATTTATATGACAAATGAAATGAAATAGAAGAATGACATTGAATAGAGCATGTGCGAAGGTTTATACACCAGATGAGATGGGGAGTTATATGAGCTAACAACAACTGCTGCTCATTACCGTTTCGGTAATAGCTGAGCTTCTCTAAACAAGAGATTGGCTAATCAGCTCAAAACAGATATCATGCGGTAAGAGCTTTGTGAATATACGAAAGATTTATCACAATTCTTGCCCACTCTAAACATTATTACAGTAAGTACCTTAAAGTATCGCGTATTTAAGCTGTTGTTATCCGAAGTGAAAAAATGATCATTTATTGAATTACTGCTAACTGCTTCTCCAAGTACATTCGAAATTTATAAGAGGATGGGAGAATTTTTCACCATAAAAGTTCGACTCGCTTTGCTAGTGAGCAATTGATGGTACCCCTAAGTGTTATCAGGTAATTTTTTGTTAACGAAATATCAAGTGTCGGTTGAAATACTTTAGAATTTCTCCGTGATCAAATTCAGGAGGAATAGAAGAAGGGGGAGTGAGGAAGCGGAAGGAATTACAGCATCGTAAAGCTACCCTTCAATACGCCAATGATTATGACCACCATTAACTTTGACTTTATCGAAGTTTTTACGTAACGCTATAGCGAACGTTCGAGCGTTCGAGCATTTGTGCTGTTCGAGTATTCTTTGCTGTTTACAGCGGAAGCGTTCGCAGATGTGTGAACTAAATGAATTTATCGACGTGTGAGCGTTTCTCGAGAGGAGATAAAAGAAACGGAATGAAGTAGCGATCGTCGAATAGCCAAAAAAACGGAAAGACATTGAGTGACATTCGATGCACATACGCGAACACAACAATCCTATTTGTGAAAGTACATTTTTTAAAACAAAACATTTATTTTGCACGTAAATACCGCACTCAAATATATAAATTGCTTCCGTCTTCACATCGTTACGTTTTACGTTAGTGATCTGCAGTTTTGAATGACTAAACAGATCAGGAAACCAGTAAAAACAGTCCGTGGACATGTTCTCGAAATGATCATTACGAAAAATATCTTTCATCACAGCGGATATCGTGAAACGTCGAAAATAAGCGTTTCGAAGCTTTCAGCGTTCGCAAATTCTAAAAAAGAAAGCTGAATGTTTTTTGCGAAGCTTACATTTCGAAGGAATCCCTAAGTTTTACGTCTTTAAAAAAAGAAAAAAGAACTTTTTGAGTGGAGGAGAAGTTTATGTTGAGGCAAGAGATAAAGCTAATTAATTCTCATGGTTGCTACAATATGCTGAAATTCATCAACACCGAAACTCGTGGCGCTCAACGAAAACAGCTGCACGTTCAATCGTCAGCAAAAACGTTAAACGTGATTGACGCTTACTGTACTTTATATGATGGGCACGTTTTGCATTTGGATATTTCATGTGCTGGAATTGGAACTTCTGATTTTCCGATTTTTGTTCCTTCTTTTCCGATTTGCGACAGACCGAACTGGAAACTGCACCCGAATATCAACATGAGAAAGGGCAAAAAGAAAAAGCTCCTAAACATTTTTATTCAAAAATTGTAAACGATGCGCGCTAAATGTAAATTAAGATGATGAGATTAACTTCTTCCATCGCTTGCTATTTCATTGGCGCTCATTCGTTGTTAACATTTCGCTTTTCCACATATATACACGATTTCTGTTGATTTATATTTCCACATTAACATACATTTATTTAGACAATCATTTTGCTCGACACCCACTGTTTGCGCATTTATGGATTTGTTTTTTTTTGGATTTGGAATTATTTTACTTGCCTACCGACAGAGAGCTGAAAAGAAAAAAATAACCCGTCTGCGCTGTCGTATTTATAAAGTAAGCTGCTGGTTCTTTTCGCAAAACGATTGCCCCATCAAATTTAGAACTATAGTCTCCGTCTTTTATGATTTTTTAAATCGGTGAGGTGCACAGTCGTGAACAACGCCCAATTTCCTCTGATTATAAGCTAAAACATAGTACAGTTTTGTTTGCGATGGCCAGAACTGATTCACATAAAACAAAACTGGATGGAACTGCCACGTCACTGTTTTGTGAACCATTACGTCGTTCCATACTCCGATCTCCACCTTTTGAGGTCGACTATTTATTATTCAATAGCAGTATATCATGGATACACTACACTTGATAGTGCCGAAGATATATATTCGCCCACCAGGTCCTGATTTAGAAGTAGCGGCTATTGTTACACGCGAAATAACATAAATCGGCATTTCATCCCATTTTTGAATGACTCGGAAAAGAAACGGATATTGCGAAGCGAATTCAAAGTAGAGAGCTGCGAAACAAAACAACTGAGATATACAAACTCGGGATGGAGTACGTCGACCAGAACAAGAGAAAAACGAATCGAACACGCAAATCAGACTAAAAGTTAATAATTTTGAAACAATATAACACCGACCCCGAGGCGACCATATTCAAGTGGCTTTCGGCCGAGAATGCTCAGACGAGTTGCATAGTTCGAACGAGTGGATCTAGAAAAGATATCAAAACGCTATTCTCTGAAACGGGTTTGCATGCTCCCCATTACCCTGTATTTCCGATTTGAAAAAGAAAAAAAAACGGTCAAACCGGAAAAACGCAATCAACAAGAGGAAGACAGCATGTAATAAAGGCTTTTTATAAATACTCGATGCAGCTAACTGAATTTCGGGTATAATTTGAAGACCTGCAGCGTTGTGAACGATTTTTTTTTGTATCGCCGTAAAAGTGACCACTGCCTTCCAACTGTACGAAAGATTCGATTCCACGGACTAAGAAGTATGTATGCTTTGAAAAAAAACACTCGATAATACTATAAACCAAAAAAAGCATAGCCACCTAAATGAAATCAATACAGCGTACATCCTGTATATACAACAGACACTAGCGATGTGCAGAAGTCTGCTCAATATGCAATGCTACTTTTAAAAACGCATAATAATGCCCTTACACCTAGTGAATTTAAGCGAGAAACAAAGACGAAAAATGTGACAAGTTGTCGCATCGCATGTTTCGCTCGTTTTGCGAGCATAACTAATGTCTGTCTGTTAACTGACGCGCCTAGGGTCGGAATGAGGTGAACTATTGCGAGTATCGATGTGATGCAGGCAGCAGAAAAGCCATGCCGAGAAATTTCGATGGAGATAAGTGGGATGGGAGAGAGCTGGGGGATGGAGGGGTGGGAAAAGAAGAGAACTTCCTGAGGACATCAAACATGCGAAAAAAACTGTGGCGGACAGGGTCATCGAAACTTTTCGATTTTCGATGTAATCGGTTTCCCGTGAGGAATTCCATTTATTGGACATTTCATTGTTTAGGTGGAACTGCACAATCAGAGAGCATCAATAGGGCGCCGCATTCCTCGTGGTGACCGTGTGTTCCTGGTTACGGCATAAAATGGTAAAGCCTGGAGTAAAGGAGAATCTTTGATGCGCAGCTGATATTAGCGGAACGGCTGTCGGGATAATGGGGGGGGGGGGGGGAGGAAAAACGTAAACGCACTTAAACGTTTCAAAGCAGGCCTGACAGGCTATCCGTATTCTCTTTCAAAAAAATGCAGATAAAACTCCTTTGAAAATTCTTCCCTTGCTCCAGACATCATCAGTGCATCAAAATTTGCGTGCACTGTAGTAAGGTGTCAGTCAAAGCAATTTAGCTGTGCAAAAACTTAACAGCAGCCCACGATTGAATCTCTTCCTTGCCAACGACAGCTCGGAATCGTAGTGTTGACTCCTACGTGATCCCGATTCAGCTGCCTGGCGGTTTGGTATGTTACTGTGATGGCTACTCGGGACCGAAAATTTCGAAGAGTGTCCGAAAATCGTTCGATTGTTCGCGATCTGGATCGGCGAAACACCTTCTGAGCTGACTGGCCTGTCGGATCCGTAGACCTCCTAGATCGGCTTGGCGTTCGGCATGAGTGGGACACTCGCGTTTGGATCTATAAAATCATGGACTCTCTCAAACAAGGATCCAGCCAGGTCGACAGCAGTCAGCACCAGTGTCGTTACACCGACGAACAGAAGTACGGCGAAAGGTCTACAGCGCCACTAATCGCAGGTCTTCATTTTCGACCTCGGATATCACAATCTATTAAAAGCGAGTCTCCAGCTCAAGCCCGGTGCCAAGCCAATCTTCCGCCCAAAGCGACCAGTGCCGTATGCAGTTTTGGCAGCCGTTGACAAGGAGCTAAACCGACTCGAAACAAACGGCGTCATTTCAAGACGTCGTAGAGGATACAAAGATCCGACACGCCAATCAGCTCAGAACGTGTTTCGAAGGGGCCATGACCACGAACAACCAAACAACCTTTGAAAAAATTTCGATCTGGACCAGCCATCAAAGCAACATACGGTCACGCCGCTAAATCGGGATCACGCAGGACTCATCACGCAGCCATCAGATTATAGTCGACTTCACCATCAACAATGCATACTCGGTTTCGATCTCTGCGGCTTGCGAAGCAGGATTTCCTTAATCCTCCGAAGATTTGATTCCGAGGGGATGGGAGCCGGGTAGAAAATCTCCCCTCCCTCCCTCCCTGACTACGGGCCCGTGTATATAAGGAGATCAAAGGTAGCTACTCCAGGAGACCAAAGGCAGCCATCCATTGGCATTCCTCAAATTCCATATAAGAATTGCTTCACGCGGCTCCCAATTTGATCAATGTTCGTTACATCTGGTTTACTGACAGTAAACGCGCTATCACGTAGCCCTCGCCAGTAAAATTCCGCGACCGCTGACGGTTAATGCGCTATCAAATAGCTCTTGCCAGACGCGTACGCCTTCGACGACCATATGACCTAGACGGAACCTGCAGAAACGAAGAACCTATAACATGTTTTCTTAGACTGACGTCTGCCGTCTCTCTTTCTCAAATTTGTGCCCCTATTTGAGAACAACGGTGCCTTCAACTCGGTGCCTTAAACTTTCCCTACCCTCTGAGACGATGGTCTTTCATTAAAGAAATACTGCAACTGCTCCACTGCATGCGGATGAATCTTTCCGAATGCAACGCAAAGGCAACCTAGCAAAAAGTGTGAAGAACGCAAAAAAAAAAAAAAAAAAAACTCTGTTCGTTCACGACCATATATACAGTTACGGCTGTTGGTGAGCACCCGATACGTTATTTACAGTCTGACCTTTAAGAGAAGGACAGAGGCTTATTACATTCTCATTCAAGTGCTAGTTTAACGAGGACTATGCAGTGCTTTCGTTTCACAGTGAGATTACAGTGAATTTTCGCTTCACTAAGCGGCGCCTGCATATTTTTTCAATAAAGGAGTTGAGTCTACGTTACATCTTGAAACACACATAAGCACCCCCTCCCAATAGCATTGAGAGAAAAGGTGGGGTGGGGAAGAGAACGGGAAATTGCTTTTGCATAAAACTGGTCTGTTTTACTCTCAGTCTCGACATCTCACTAAATCTCTGGACTGAATTAAAATCGAATGCTACGGCTGCGGCCACTGCATCTAGTGATGAGACCAGTGCATCACATTAATGTTGTTTTGAAACTTAATACCATTCCATAAATATTTTAGAAATTCATGACTGAAACTACATGATATTAGACGCATTTTAGGAAACCTCGCGTGAGCAGTTGCCGTCGCGCCATTGTCCAACACCCATTTCCATCAACTGCTGCACTTCAACCACTTGCGTCATTTCATTAAATCTTTGTCCGATTGTTACTGTCATTCCTGTCGTTGTGAATTTCGTTCGTAACGCCTACAAGGTTATGGCATAGTACCATTAAAGTTAAGCGTAGGCCACCGACTTCTTCCGTCTACACTTATCGGAAAAGAGAGAATAGGTGTGGTGAAACATTTGCGACAATGGCGTGGAAACACTAAGAACAACGAAAATGAGCCGAAAAATTCTGATCCACAAACATTCTTCCTTAATCGATTTCGTTCGATGGATCGACATATTCTGTTGTACCCTACGAAAATACGCACATTCCTGCGTTTGTTCGTTCACGACCATATATACAGTTACGGCTGTTGGTGAGCACCCGATACGTTATTTACAGTCTGACCTTTAAGAGAAGGACAGAGGCTTATTACATTCTCATTCAAGTGCTAGTTTAACGAGGACTATGCAGTGCTTTCGTTTCACAGTGAGATTACAGTGAATTTTCGCTTCACTAAGCGGCGCCTGCATATTTTTTCAATAAAGGAGTTGAGTCTACGTTACATCTTGAAACACACATAAGCACCCCCTCCCAATAGCATTGAGAGAAAAGGTGGGGTGGGGAAGAGAACGGGAAATTGCTTTTGCATAAAACTGGTCTGTTTTACTCTCAGTCTCGACATCTCACTAAATCTCTGGACTGAATTAAAATCGAATGCTACGGCTGCGGCCACTGCATCTAGTGATGAGACCAGTGCATCACATTAATGTTGTTTTGAAACTTAATACCATTCCATAAATATTTTAGAAATTCATGACTGAAACTACATGATATTACACGCATTTTAGCAAACCTCGCGTGAGCAGTTGCCGTCGCGCCATTGTCCAACACCCATTTCCATCAACTGCTGCACTTCAACCACTTGCGTCATTTCATTAAATCTTTGTCCGATTGTTACTGTCATTCCTGTCGTTGTGAATTTCGTTCGTAACGCCTACAAGGTTATGGCATAGTACCATTAAAGTTAAGCGTAGGCCACCGACTTCTTCCGTCTACACTTATCGGAAAAGAGAGAATAGGTGTGGTGAAACATTTGCGACAATGGCGTGGAAACACTAAGAACAACGAAAATGAGCCGAAAAATTCTGATCCACAAACATTCTTCCTTAATCGATTTCGTTCGATGGATCGACATATTCTGTTGTACCCTACGAAAATACGCACATTCCTGCGTTTCCATATGTATATATTATTGGAATTTGCAAAGGCGTCTTACGAAGTATGTAATACATAAGATCAATCCAAGAAAAAACTTAAAACACAGATCATGTATGTATGCGAAACTGGGAAATCAACCTCAATCCCCTATGTGGAGAACAGACTGCTCATATACGATACGAGCATTGAACAATTCTAAAGAAAACGAGGCTCGTATAAAACTTGGAGTTCATAAGCATTGTTTTCCTTAAATTCAGTCCGAAATTCCTTAAATAAAAGTCCGAAATTAATTCATCAGAACCACTAACAAGTGAACAATGCTCAGAAAACATCGCTCAGACTACCTCGTTTCCATCTGAACCAGTCAACATTCGTAGGAAATTTTGTGGAAAGAAAGAAGTCAGCATTCGTTTAAATTATCATGAAGTTACGGTGTTTTCATTCCTAAACATAAGGCAGCAAGCTTCTGACGTGTATACCAAGGTTGGCCTGTGCGAGAATAATCAAGTTTTTTTTTCTCATTTGACCGTTCAGCACTACTTGTTTACCCGTTTATCGATCCGGAAGCCTGGCTTAATCCTACACCAAACCTTTTCAAACTTTCTTTACACCCGCATTTATATTTCACATACGCTTGGCCACATTCGGACAACAGCTATGTAAAGATCGAGCGATGAAAGTCGACCGGAAAAGCCAAGCTAATTTTATGCCAAACGTACTCAAAAAGTGAGCGAGTCCCTTTACTTAACATAAGGCTTCGTTAACGGTTGGAGATGAAAAGCGTGCATGGTAAGACTTGCAAGATAAGAGGACCACACAGCGAAAGCCACACAACTCTGTAATAGTTAAGCGACAGCGCTGTAGGGTCGGCCATTTGCACATCCCTACCATCGCATCCCGTTTCCCACATTTCATCGAAACATGTGCTAATAAATGAAAAATAAACCTCTGTTGCTTCAGCACGTTGCATAATCACATTGATAATGTCGCCACTGCCGCTATCCAGGATGAATACTACACAACCTCTGTCTTCCGACCTATTGCGGCGACTCATCTCAGTAGACGGACTGCAAATCACAAAATCAACTTATATTACAGCTGCATTCGATTTACGATTCCAAAATTCCGGACCCAATGTTCCTTGAAATTCCTGCTCCGAGACTTTGGAAGTGGGTGCTCGACAACGCCTAGATTGTGACTCCGGCCTCGCTGCGCCAATGTTTCCTTGGAGTTCGAGTTCCCGTTCAGAAAAAATTCCCGCAGCAGCTCTATTTAACACTGTCGAATCATCTGAAATGAAACGGCTCTCCCTCTGCCTTGCTCTAAACCATCTAAAGCAACACCAACAACAGCAACGGTCGGGCAGAGCAACGGCATTAATGTCTAGGCAGGTGAAAATGATTAAGTTTGGGGAAAAAATACTTTCTCTATCGCTATACTTAGAGCAATACTTAATAAATGTTAGTTCCACTGGATGATATGAGTTGTGCGCTGCATTCACCCTCGAATCTTCTTCGTTACGCAAATTACGTTTTATCATCAGCATTAGCTACAAATACATACCGCTTGTCATAAAAAATTGTATCACTAATGGAACGTTAAAACCCACCAATCGGGTTCATCGAACACAGCGGAATTCATATCGCACGTGCACACAACATAAATCAGATCATTGTCTACATCGAAATGCACATCGACCAGTGCCTGAACAAATGTTTCTCTTAACAATTCTGCTGCCATCAGCGAATCGCCTACGTAAAGCGGACAATCAACGGGAACAAAAAGTTCAGGCTGTGACATCAGTAAGACATCGCTTGTGCATGACCATTAAAAAGTGACGCCTTGCCGAACGAAAAAAGCGTTATCTGTTGCAACCAAACATTCACAGCACTCTGCCAAATGAAAGTGTTGTGCATTTCAGGTACAACAGAAAAGAAAAACTGCATAGTGCGCTCACACGTTACAGCACTATGAGTTCAGAATTTTTTATTCGCAAAAAGTAATGTTTACCGCTCGGCATGGCACTGTATTTACAGAAGCCGTTCTTCACGACCACAAGTGGCATTACAACACCATAGTTATATGTTCCAATGCCCACAATTATGATAATTTCAATGCCTTCATGTAACGACTGCATCTGAAAAATAACAACTCAGGTGTTGGTATGAAAATCATAAAAAGACACTTCCAAAGGGCGCGATCTCTACTACCAATATCTGCCGTAAAACCGCTATCAGAATCCGTTTCGAGCCTTTATCAGCCGTAAATTACTAGCCTCCACTCGTCACTTACAATGGATGACCAATAAAAGTCCCACAGCTGACAAGATTGTGTGATGACTTTCAAGCCTTTATTGAGGTCAAAAAAAATTTCGATCTGGCAATACCAATCCTGAGTGAAGCGTAAACTTACTAATCGATCGTCTTTGGTTAAAGTTGAAGGTGTCAGTTTGATTTGACGGCCTGATCTCGATCTCATAATCACGTCCCTGAAAAACTAAAACATTGCTAACTGCTTAATTATTCGACAGTTATCTCAGAAAAACCGAGGGGCCGACCACGAGGTGAAGGAAGGGACGAAGGAGCTGTGTTTGGTGCTCGTTGTCCTCACCCTCTCAAATGAAGTGGATCCGACACCTTCCAGAGCCCACGACGGCATAAAAGGATCTCAAGCACGGAACAGACTGAGACCTGCTCCCCCGCTCGCTGCTTTGTTACTCTTGCGAATCTAAATACCGAAAACTTATGACCTCAGCCTCCTTCTCGCCCTTCAGTCCCAATAAAGATAGACTACCGAAAATCATTAGAAAAAAGGAAAACCTCACTGACTATGGGTACCTAAACTCGGACTGAATATCGCGTTTGAGACAGCATCGATGCAGGGATAATAACAGCTATGGCAAAAGCGTTATGCGCAAAAAAAAAATCAGCATAAATCGAACCCAAGACGCTTTTAAAACAGGTAAAGTGACTAGATGTTCGATACAGCACTCTCTCGCACTACCGGTAAAGTGAAAAAAATTACTGCAAAAAGCGCGCAAAGAAGCTGTCGTCAACCCACAGTCTCGTCCGCCACTGCTCAACGTATGCCAGCAGACTGTTGACAGTCCTGTGAAACAAATGCAACTGTTATGATCAGAACTCTATTCAGCCGAAGAGATCACACAATCGGCAGTAGGTTTGAAACAATATTCACAATATATTGCCATCAGTAATCTTACCCCACCACTTTTTTGATACGAGTACGGTAAGGTGCTCTTCCTGGTACCAGCATAAACAAGGTACATGCCGCATGTACTGGAAACGAGGCTGCACCCTTCTGTTCACCTCACTGCCTTCGAATTCCACTTCTGCACGAATACTGTATCGTGCCAAGCAGCAGTACGGCAAAGTATATAAAGTACAAATACCATTTAAGACGGTGACATTACCGATCGTCACAAAGTTTTCATTCGGTTAACTACTCCGAAAAGAAAAATGATGGCAGCAACTTTCTCAGGTATCGCACCACGTTCGAAAGTTTTCACAAATAGAAAAGTCAGTAGAACCGAAGCTGTTAATCGTATAGAAACAACTAACGTTAAATGAGATTATCAAACCTCCTCAAATAATAGCATATGATGAAAGGACCTTCTACGCACAACACCCGTCCGGACCCATCACCGTGCAGAAAGATGTGTTCATCCATTACCTGTATAGACAAGTTCGCAGGCTGCCTTAGCTCAAACGGTATCTGCAAAATGATGGCAAGATTGAGTGGTGAGCTTGTCCCAAATACAACCGTATGATACGCTCGAGACTGGGATTGAACAAACGCATATTTGCTAACTCTTCGAGCCATCAACATAGCAAAGAACACTCGAAAAGAGATTAAATAGAAGTGTGAGTGCGCTTTGCCACGAGTATACCTTCATTTGCAAATATGTTAATAAACGAAAGTAAACGCATATTTGCTAACTCTTCGAGCCATCAACATAGCAAAGAACACTCGAAAAGAGATTAAATAGAAGTGTGAGTGCGCTTTGCCACGAGTATACCTTCATATGCAAATATGTTAATAAACGAAAGTTTCAGCCACCTACCTTTGCGACGTGGCATACCGTAGCTTTACAAACAGGCTCATGAATTTTTGGTACGTATATTCGTCGCGCTACAGCCTTCACACAGGTATACAACGCAAATTGTTAAAAGGGTACCGACAGCAACAAATCCTAATGTTTCTTTAAGCTCTATGACTTTACCTTGGCGCTTGCATTTTAGGAGCTGCTGCAATCTACAGCAGATAAGAAATGCCTTGATAGACATAAATTTCACAAAAAATTCCAGGACACATCACGACTGCAAAATTGAAAAAAGCAGAATTTTCAAGAAGGGCTGAAAACTTCGGTAAATGGAAAAACGGCACATATGCGATGAGCAAATTGGTGAACAACGACTGGCTCAGACATGAAGCGAGATGGGGAACGCAGGTGAGGGAAGGAAGAGGGGAAGATGAAAGGGAGGAGAAAAAAACGAGATGGGAGGAATTAAAGTTTCAGTGCTTCTCAAAAAAAGCGCACATTTGACCAGTGTGCCTTAGTTTTAACGTTTTACGTTAGCTTTATACCAAATGGAAAATGCGTTTCGACACCAAGTGTGAGCATCAGTCTCCAACGAGCACATATCACATAAATGAGCTAGATGTTAAGGCCGATAACTGCTTCAAAATATCCGTTTGAGCAAAATCAGATTGGCTGTGCGTTTCCGGTCTAGCATATTTCATGACAGCATTAGCCCTCGTTCCTGCATACACCTACTGTGCCCAACAAGTGCAAATGCACGTCTTTGTACTACCGTGAAGTGCGTCCTTGCATTTCGTATAGCAAACCACCTGATTTTACAGATTCTACTTAATAAGTAATGAAACAACTGCAATAATGCATTCGCGTTATTTACTGATTAAGCCGCTTTTATATGCCTTGTGTAAACACAAAAAAAGAACAAGTCGCATTTCTTCTTCCAACGTACAATCCGACCCATCGTAAAAAGCATGCAATCTTCCTGCGAGTCTCATGTGCTTACAATTCACCCTTTTCGCTCTGGATCGCAATGCTCCTATATTGGAGAAAAATGGGTAATCACATCTTGCTGAGTAAAACTGCCAAATTTCGTAACCTCAGCTGATTCGCTTGAAACTGCCGGAAACACATATAAAATACTCAACAAAGAAAATCGTCACAATGAACTCTGCAAACGCAAACTTTCAAAAGCATACAAAAACAAGTAGTTGAAGAGCAATTGCCCCGAGGTAACAAAAGCAAATTTTGAAACGACATGGAAGCTTTGCAAGTGACGAAATTTTCATCTTCCCATCCTTCTCTACTCGGAAATGGATGAGGAAGGACCGTGAGTTCATGTGCGCAGCTAACCTGAATCGAGCGATTAGCCCAATCACCAATCAGAAAGCTGTCGCGTTTCGTTGATGGGTGCAGCATGTATATAGTATCCGATATACTTGCCTCAATGGAATCCCAGTTGCCTGTAATTGTATCGTTAAAGCAATGAAGCCGCCGCTTGAAAATATTGCACATGCTAGAACGGCAGGTAATGGTCATAGAGGTGAGGAGATGGCCCGATTATCCTCTACATGACAGCAAATACGATATGGATCACAGGGAAACGAGTATGAACGAAAATCATTTCGGGCTTATTAAACACTTCCAATTTCACTTGCACAGCACATCAGCTTGACATGCTATGAAAAAAAGGTGATTTTCGCAAAGAGATTCACTTCTCGCCATACAGTTCACCAGAAGAATTTTGTTTATCCGCATTGTCAAGAAGCGCAGCGATAAGTTCGCCTCCTCCCTTTTTCCCTTAGCAAAACTGCACCTACATCTCAGAGACAAAGAAGTCTCAATTCGGCGCCAACTTCATATGTATGCAAATGATCAAATTCACTTGACGATCAAAACGCATAATAACACTATTACTTAATGGGTTGGACCAGAGATACACACGCCAACACGCATTTTTAAATACCGACCTTCAGCTTGCTTCCTTTCCGCAATTCCAGCTAATAATGAAACTTGCAAAACACAGCTGAGTTTTTGAGTCTTCCTCCTCTGCTCCTCCTTTCCCCTCCCACAAATTCTTGACCTCGTTGCGACTTCAGCTGCCCGTTGCAGTGGTGGATGGCCTACCTCTTTTCTCCGATTATTTCTGTTGCCTTTTCTTCACATTATTTCCCGTCATTGTTACAATAAACTGACGTTGTAGTCCAAAACCTGGCTGCGGGTTCTAACTATCATCCTAATTTGTTGGCGGTGAGCACTCATCAGTGTGCCATAACAATGAGTCCGTATTCCAATAATAGCAACCGCTGCATTAAGTTTGAGCTAAATTGGTTTTATTTCGGAAAATAACGGATCAACACGTATGATACCATAAATCGGCAAGCGGGGAGTGGGCATATTTTGCCAAACTATGGGCTGGATTCAATAGGAGTCAAGTACTGGTGGACGTCGTCATCTGAATACGGTTGAAAGCTAGATAAACAACAGTGGTTTTTGAAGTTCTCAGACTGAGCTGATAAAACAAGTTTGCTCTAAGGGTAAAATCCAATTTTTCTGCTAATTACACCACTCAAAACACCACGCCATTTACTGTAGCCAACTATACGCGCTTTCGTTAACATAATTTGCAACTGCTGATCACAGGGAGCAAATAAGCACCGCCTTAATAATCGTACAGCTGGCTCTGCCTAATTAATGCCTTCAAGGGCATCTGAAACTAAGCGATATCTCATGATGACTCAGTGGATGTCTCAAAAATGCTCGCGTGGGAAGACTCCGAAGAATATGCGCATCATTCAGGATTCTTCCTATAGTTCAATCAAAATCGGCCACTTTCCCTCAGCATCTGGTGAGAATGTGATTATAAAAGCTGACCGAGCCGATTCAGTCACAAAGTGAGGGGCCTTTTCACAAAATTCTGACTGAAGCCATTCCATACAGTGTAAATAATAAGAATCGGTTCTGTAAGTCCAAATTACTTGAAACCAAAGCACAGACAGTCACGCATGCACGTATCCACCAGCGATGAATTGCAAAGAAGGAAGGCGACCAGATCGGAACCAGAAACTGGAATGTCGATATGCACTGAAAAGAAGAAAGATGCCGGAAATCAAAAATACACTCAATAAGATCCAACGGCGTATTTTAAATAAAAGCCGAAAACAAAAAAACCCCTGCTGCACGCTGAAATACACAAGCACAGATGCCGCGAAAGATCGCATTGTCCAAAGGCTTGCAAAAACGCATGAAAACGATCAAAAGCAATCACCGTCGAACGCAAAGCACGTTTCTGGAACTTGCGTAACGGCCGGCACTGAATCGACAAGAACCTCCTCACATGGTGCACCTTCGCCATCAATAACGACCGTGGAACGCTTCAAAAAAAAATTTAAAACACCGTTCACAGCGCTCTTTTATTAGTTACGCGCGCCACAAAGTTCATGCATAAAGCACATAAATTCGATGCTTTTTAGGCTGAGTCGGAGGGATGATGACTTGTGAAGTCTTTCCCCTGTAATCAGCCTCTCCCATCAGAGCGATATGCCGTCTTCCCTTAAACAGAACCTGGGGTCTTTACATTACATATTTACACAAAAAAAGCTCAAGACAGCTCTTCGGCTTATCACAGCCTCTTAAAGAAGGCCCGTTTCAAGTAAACGCGATATCTCCTATTCGGATGTACGTATCCCTTCGAACCAGCCCATCCTCCACCTCCTAACTCTTGAGTCAGAAAGAAACGCCCAGCTTTCACGTCCGTTTATTCCAACCGAATGGATCAAACTTCTCAACGGGAACACACCTTCCAACCCCAACTAAGTGCTCATTAGAAACACCACGAAACTCTAAAGGCTTCATTCGCAACTATTACGTTTGTCGCAGTAGCCAACGGCCAAGCTATACCCGAAAGAAGTAATGGAAATGAAAATCAACAACCTGGGTTGAAAAACTGCTGATATTGTAGCCAGCCACTCGCCGTGGACGCATGCTGAAGAAAACCAAAAATTCGCTAAACGCTCCAATTTCACTTGCGTATCCAAAATTCTGCAAAACAAAGGAATATCCTCAATTAGACAATCTGTGCTGGAAAACTCCTAAAATCGCTTATCGATCTGTCAAACTCTTTCTGTTGTTGAGTGAAAAAAAAAGAGAACTTTCGCATTAACGTATTATCTTGCGCCATGTTTGTAATGGTTACAACCCCCCCCCCCCCCCCCCCACCCCTCAAAAAAAAATTTGCTGGAAAACTCCTAAAATCGCTTATCGATCTGTCAAACTCTTTCTGTTGTTGAGTGAAAAAAAAAGAGAACTTTCGCATTAACGTATTATCTTGCGCCATGTTTGTAATGGTTACAACCCCCCCCCCCCCGACGCATCATTCAGGAAATGTGTATGTTACACATTTGTTGCAGCAATAAACGCATTATGCAATGCGTGCTTTTGTGATAGGCACAGAATACACAGTGTAATCTTTGAAAATGACAAAGTTCACTATGTGTTATTCTTGAAAGTTTTTGGTCAGTGAAACAAAATGAAAATTTAATGAAAAAGAACCTTTTTATCGAGGATGAACAGACCTACGTAGGTTATTGGATTGGTACGAAATACAGCTACCACATGCCGACTCGGCATCTGAAACATTACTGTGTTCCATCTAAAACAATCGAAAAAAGAAGGCGCAAACGGCAAATAAATTTATTCCGTTGCTGGATTTTTCCGCTAGCTGTTTCAAAACAGAGGAAGGTGGAAGATGGTGGGAGGGGGGAGGGGGAGGAAGGGAAGAGGACTGAACGCACAAATATTTTATTTACTCTCCCGACCACGTCTGGTAAGCGAGAGAAAGCTCATGAGAACAAGTAACCCAC
>JPKZ01001930.1:363209-374060 GCA_000803305.1 Toxocara canis
GTGGGGTGGGAGACGGAAAACGGGTGAAGAGGAGGGAGATGGGTGGTCGTTTATTGCAAAATGGGGAACGAATGAATACGTATACAAAGGATTCAAAGCGAAAAACTTGCATGCGCAGAGAAATCAAGACGTCGAGTCAATACGAGCTTAGAAGAGCGTAACGTAAAGAATAGTGTCGATACGGAACCGAGAAGAAATAAAGAATAAGATAAAAAGTTAATGCGCCAAGAGGGGGAGGGCTGAACGTTATTTATTTAGTGTCTATCGGGAAATGGCAAAATTCCTAGCAGCCAGAATCGACAGCGTGAGAGAATTCCATAGATCGGTTTTCCAAATTCATTAATCTTTGAAATTTTTCAGTGCCCTTTACCAAAGTAGCACTTGAGCATTTTCTTAAGATGACCACTTGTGCTGTGACACAGTAGGTAACGAGCGTATTGTGAGCAACAGGTCAGGGTGCGGGAGAAGCGGAAGGGTGAGGGCAGCCTTTGTTTTTTGTAGACAATTTTTGCAAACAACTGCGGTATTTTTCCCAGCTTTGCGTAATCTTTTCCCAGCAAGTGCTCCGGCCTCTGGTGCGCACTCACGCATAAATGAATCGTGCGTAGATAAATAAGGACGATTTTAAAATACCATTTCGGTAAGGTGTGAAAGATAACGACATTCTTCATCAAAAACATCTGGTCAACTTCAAAAGCTGAGTATTAAACGGGTGCGTTCAACTTTTGCGATTTCCTAAAACGAAAACTATTGGATGTCTCTCAAATGAGCGGACACAGTAATCACAAAAACAGAACTTTCAGATTACTTTATGTCATACCTTGACACTCTGGTGAAAAACCCGATCTGTCCGAACGATGTACCCTTCGATCCTGTTTTGAAAGAATTTCTTAGTCGTGCAGCGGGTCGACTACCTGAATCTCTCATGTCCAGACACTACGAGTTATATGGGATACTTTTCATGCGCTCCAGCAAGTATGCAGTTTGCAAATTGGCGACGTCATACCGTGCATGCGTGTACCGTCTCTGTATATCCAAATAGTTTCAAATCGGGAACCACTGCAGCCAGTACTATGAAATTTGATGGGAATGATTTACACCCTATTGTGATCTGCTGCACCGAATTATAAATCGATTCATCGTTCCAGGGGAGGTATACCGCTATGGCAAAAACATAGAAAGGGAATCCAGTGGCTGGGATCAAATGCGTTTTGAGCGCTCAACGGTCTTGGGTTTCAAGCGCAAATGACGAAAATTCAAATTTGATGCGGCTACGACCACAAATTTTCTAGTAGACATTCGTTTCTCTGCGACCTGATCCATCCGGGCGGTCGGGAAATGCATGCAGTTAGTTTTTACCAAACTCAAAAGTTGCCTCGAAGTCGATGAACATTTCTGAAAAATAGGACGAGAGATGACTCTAGGAAATTTAGTGATTTCCGAGATGTAACTACCGGGGAGACGCAGGGGCAAACACGCATGCATAGTTGCAGACACGGCGCCGCAGCATTGTACCCTAAAAACTGCAAACCTGCCAAAGTGTATAGAAGCGATTCTGTTGTGGATTTTTCTAAATAATTCGGATTAAATTTGAATATTCGTCAATCGCGAACAGTTTAAGAAACCGGCTAATTCGATGGATGATGACTTGTCAAAGCACATATCATTCCAGCTGCGTCGTATGTGTTCTCATAGGCTCTTCTAGGATAGCTACTAGAATCGGTTCTTTAACAAAGCTGTATGCTTGGGAAGAAACTCGCAAAGAAAAGTGTGAACCGCAAGTGATACCTTTAAGTTGCAAAAAAATGGTCCTTATGAGTTAGTTAAGAAGACGGCCTACGAACTGGAAATTATAATGGAGTGCATCGACGATGATCACAGTGTGACCAGGATGCTTATAAAGATTACAGAGATCAAAAATACAATTTCGGTATGTTCCATCGATTTTACTAAGGGTTTCGTAATTCTGAAAAAAATGAGTGAGGAAAAAAGTGCATTTCGCAATGTCTATTTTTTTTTGCTCATTTTCATCCCATTATCGTTTAATTGCAAGGATGTTTCAATTTTTTTTTTCACTGGCAATCAACTAGTACCTCTCAAAATTATAATCTATTAACGAACGGAAAGGAATACAACTTGTACATTGAAACCATACATAGTGCACGTTATGTGCAAAACTGCTTCGCAAGAATGATGACGAGTAGAGGTTTTTGAGAACTGAGGGACGCAAATAAATGATGAAGAAGCGTTGCTTATTGGTAATCATCATTTTCCTCTTTCATTTCGCAGTGTTTTTATTTTTTACGATAAAACATATTGCCACATAAATTCGAGTAGAGCCTCTTCCTTCCCACGATCTTACCTCGAAAACCTCCTTCTTCAACCAGATAAAAGGAAAACAATCTCTTTCTTGACATGATTGACTATTACATTAAATACACAATGAACTCCACGCGCTAAAAGCGCCACTTAGCAAGGGATAAAAAACAGCCTTACTTCCACATTAGTAACACCTTGAACGAACGCCATGTGAAAAGTTGTGGGATTTGCGGCGCAACCCCTTTCCTCCCCTACCGGGGGGACTTTTCGACACAATATTGTATATTTCGAGTACCGGCAATAAAAGTAATATTCTGTAACTGAACTGAACCAGTAATGTAAATATGTATTCTCGAGGGGCTGAGCTGCACGATATCACACGCTAATATTCTGTAACTGAACTGAACCAGTAATGTAAATATGTATTCTCGAGGGGCTGAGCTGCACGATATCACACGCTAATATTCTGTAACTGAACTGAACCAGTAATGTAAATATGTATTCTCGAGGGGCTGAGCTGCACGATATCACACGCTAATATTCTGTAACTGAACTGAACCAGTAATGTAAATATGTATTCTCGAGGGGCTGAGCTGCACGATATCACACGCTAATATTCTGTAACTGAACTGAACCAGTAATGTAAATATGTATTCTCGAGGGGCTGAGCTGCACGATATCACACGCTAATATTCTGTAACTGAACTGAACCAGTAATGTAAATATGTATTCTCGAGGGGCTGAGCTGCACGATATCACACGCTAATATTCTGTAACTGAACTGAACCAGTAATGTAAATATGTATTCTCGAGGGGCTGAGCTGCACGATATCACACGCTAATATTCTGTAACTGAACTGAACCAGTAATGTAAATATGTATTCTCGAGGGGCTGAGCTGCACGATATCACACGCTAATATTCTGTAACTGAACTGAACCAGTAATGTAAATATGTATTCTCGAGGGGCTGAGCTGCACGATATGTGTCATTCTTAAGTTACACACGCAATTGTGTTCATTTGGCTTCTTGAAACGCTGTAATCCCATGTAGTCTTCCACATCGACTATGATCAATCATAGCAGTCAAATTTCTTGCCTTATAACTTCAAGGATTGTTTTCGCTCATAATATCCATCAGAGTGCCGGAGGCGAGGGGTGTGGGAGGCGAAGGAAGGAGAGGGGGGTGGGGTGTAGCGCTACCACCCTTTCATCCCTCCTCCCTCCCCGCTTCCCCCTCCACCCTTGTCAACTACTCATCAAGTAGACGATGCCGCAAAAGGAATCCATGCAGAGGGGATTAATCACAGTATGAACTTCGAAAAGAATGTCACGAAAAGACGCCACAGTAAAAAGAGTAGGTTGTCGGAGTTTTATTCGATAGCAGACGTTTTGGTTGGAATGAGCAACTCTTAACACCACTCCTGTACCAGAAAAGAAAGCTGTTGAGGTTTAACGGCGAAGAATAAGAGTGCTTCACAAAATAACACAACCATAAACAGTTGCTCGTACGATCTGCGTCAGCGCGTTTCTTAATTCGTTGTCAGCAAACCATAGGCGTTTTTGTTGTTTAACCAATTCGGCCATTCATACGAATACGAGTCCTTTCCAAAGGAATCGCTTGCAATGAGCTGTGACGAGTTTGCATTTGCAAATCGTATTGTGATGTAACGAGTTTGCATTTTGCAAATCGTATTGTGATGTGACGAGTTTGCATTTGCAAATCGTATTGTGATGTAACGAGTTTGCATTTTGCAAATCGTATTGTGATGTGACGAGTTTGCATTTGCAAATCGTATTGTGATATGACGAGTTTGCATTTTGCAAATCGTATTGTGATGTGACGAGTTTGCATTTGCAAATCGTATTGTGATGTGACGGGTTTGCATTTGCAAACCGTATTGTGATGTGACGAGTTTGCATTTGCAAATCGTATTGTGATGTGGCGAGTTTGCACTTTGCAAATCGTATTGTGATGTGACGAGTTTGCTTTTGCAAATCGTATTGTGATGTGACGAGTTGCATTTGCAAATCGTATTGTGATGTGACGAGTTTGCATTTGCAAATCGCATTATGCCGATGTCGTATTAGCTCGTGTGTATGCCTGTGTATGCATGCATGTCTGTCCAGTATCTTCGAATGTGGAACTGCTGAAGCAAGAGTAACGAAAACCGCCTCACTAGGAGTTCTGTGAAGTGCGTACAAAGTGCCTCCTCGGTCACGCATTTCCACTTTTTCTGATGTCACGCATGTAACATTATTTTTGGGCACTCATGGAGTCGTTGATGTGCTAGGCGAAGTTATCGAAGCCAATATTGTGGTGGTCCTCTTTTCCACGCATTTCCACTTCCTTCTGAGCTGATCGATTCTTATACGCATATCAGTTTTTAGGTACATATAATTATTTGCAACTCTTCCAAAGTTGATGGATCAAATGTATATACATATATATATATATATATATATATATATATATATATATATATATATATGACAAAATTCGTAGCTCTCCAGCTACGGCATTTCCTGTGCAGAAGCTACTGAGCGGACGGACAAACGGGCTGAGACACACGTATGCATACTATGTGAGTAAACAGCGAGACAACCCCCATAATGTGCCTTGCAAATCGCAAATTTGTCAAAGTGTATAAAAAGTTTGATACGCAGCAGATTTCTTCCATTTTCGTCGCCATTCCTACACATAAAACATCCCAGCTCGTTTGCGCAACACCCTATCTGTGTCGTTATGCGCGAAAAGCCACAATCTATAACGTCACTTGTCATTGTGAAATTTGCTGTATTTAAGCTTTTTTTTCCTGATTTCCGTTTCCTGAAGATGATCGCCAGACGCATCTTTCCCCGACACTATTAATTCAGCTGGCAACGTTTACAAATGTTCAGTGCTACCGCCTAAAGGTCGGAGGCCTCTGCGGGTGGAAGGCGGCGCCATGAGAACAAGGCAATGAGGCCCTTGAAGTCAACCACTCCTGCGTTTCGCGACATTCGTTCAACGTTGCATGAGTGAGAACGAGCATATGTGCTCGATAACCACCGGTGCTTGGCTGCATTTCTTGCCATATACGAGCGGCTATTCCATATCGCAATTGATTGTTTACAAGGGAAATTAATCCATTGTGAAACTATAGCTTATTGCTACGATTTTAAGCCAAGATTGGGCCCCAAAGGAACCATCATCATTTGGGGGGAATTTATTTGTGATGTGCACTTTGGTTGTACTTTGTACATTGCGCGGTTCTAAGACGAAGCTTGCGCCTCAAAAGAGAGAACTCTTCCTTCCGATACTAAAATTAGAAAGAAGCGAAACGCCCAAATCCGGTAACGGGACGCTGTGCTGGCTGACCGAGCATCTATCTATCTATCTCCTAGAGGCGGGGACAACAAAGACGAACGGGTGCACATAGTGCTGTGACTGGCTGGCTAGTCGACGTTCCATACGACAATCTGCCAGCAAGTTGCTCCCATGGTAAATAGCGTCGTAGTAATGCGTACAATTTTTGTGCTGCTAGCGTTACTCGAATCTTGTTTAATATTTCTCAACTTCCCTGCAGTCTACGCTAACGAAGTGGTTGGCGAACCATTTATAAGGTAATTGATTATCTATATTTTTTATGGCTTAGCCGATTTTTTTTTCCGAGCCTAACTGAAGCACTCAGTTGATTTTTTTTGTCCGTGTGTGTGTGCATATGCCAAAGTCATACCAGTGGAGAAGTGAGCAGTTTTATTATTCTACTTCTATTCAATAGGCGAGTGTATATACTAACTACCTTTACGAAAGCAGAAAAAAAAACACACGCCGTAAACAAGAAATCAGTTGGATCGTTGTGGTAAGTGGAATAATAGAATGCACAACCACAAATCATGATCACCAATTACCCATTCAATATAATCGATTCGTTTAGTGCTTGCTTATACTGAAATTGCGTTTGTTTTCTCTCGTGTTCTTATAATTGTGTTGATTTTTTGTATGCGAATATGCATATTTTGTTTTTTTTATTTTCAGTGAAACTTGATCCATGTTTATGTAAGCTTGAGAAAGTTGAAGTTCCTTCTTCAGAGAGCTTGTAAAGATACGGTAGTTCGTTTTCTTTTCGAAGAAATATGCCTTCTTCTTTTTGGCTTTACCTCTCATTTTAATATCTCTCCAATAAAGACAGTGACCCTCTATATTTAAATTTCGAATCATTGTCACTCCAATAAATGGTCGTTGTTCTCGATTGAAAACACATATCTGTTGCAAAAATCAACGAATGAATCGTATAGCAGCCTACTGTTGTTTCTATCAGCAAGTGCTGAAAAAGCGCACAAATAGTGCCATAGAAATCGTTGTCTATTCGTATTGCTCGTATAATAAGTGGCGTTCGTGGTTCTTCAGCTGTGCTTATCCTGATCGAAAACATATGAGTTTGTACGCCAAAAAGCTGGCACGTTGTGTGCTCAGCATCAGCCCAAACAGTTTCAGAAACCGTGCCCCCATTATGGAAATTCTTCAGCAAGATATTTGATCGCTTGTTCAGATCTTCTAAGAAATTCATTTATTCTACGACGCTTGCCTATAAATTACGCCAGGATAGATGAATCAACTGGGAATTAGGTGCAGATGATGGCCGTAAAGTGCTAATTACGCTTACCAATTTTCACAACTTTAACTTTTCGTGGCTTTTCAACTGAAATTATACGACCAACAGACAGATAGATGTACACACTTATAAATGCGCGCCCATAGATGAGGCATCTCAGCGTTGCTTTTCGCAAACGTAAATTTGTCAAAGCATATAAAAACGAAGCGATTGTTCGCGAACCCAAAGCACAATAAAACTATAAGAAATTAGATCACAACCTTCAAAAGCTCACTAGGCATCAAGTATCCGAGTAATTACGAATTGTCGAGAGATTAGAAATCATGGTTATTATTTTGATTAGAAGCAGCAAAACATGCATGCAGGTAGTTCAACCTGACACAGTTTTCTCGAAATAGAAATACAGCCAACATTTTTAGCCATCGAAGATATTCGTAACTGGAATTGCTTAAAGCAAGCCTATCATGTTGTAATTATATACTTCCTGGTTCAAAGTGTTCTTTGAAATCCTCTCAACGTTCAGCGAACTAAATTAAGACGCAGCTTTTGCAAGCTGCAATAAGTGCCATGGTGAGGTGGCCTGTACGATATGCGCTTTGGCAGCTCGTAGTTCAAAACAGCCTTTTTTATAACATACTTATAAGTGATGAATATCAAAATTTCATGGACCAACCGCTCAAACATTTCTGCTATTTTTTTTCTACGGCGTGGTAAATGGAGTAGTCAACCTGACCGGTCACAGATCCGATTAAAATTTTTCCCCTGTTTAATGTGGTATAACTAACTTCCTTTGCGATCGATGAATCAATCTTAAGTGCATAAGATGCACCTGGTAAGAAGGTTTCATCTTGCAAATTTCATAAAACTAGAAGCTTCATTGGTTCCCGAACTGGAACTGCTGGATATTATAAAACACATAGTTACACACAGAAAACATATCGCAATAATGCGTGCCACAGAGTGCAAGTTTGCCAGAGCGCATGAAAATTGTTTAATTTTTTTCGCTTCGGGCCCAATTTGTCAAACTTTCCACACTCTTGGCTTGTTGAGTTTTAAAATTTTCTTCCACTCAGATGGCTTCCACACGATTCGGCATACCAAATTCAGCATTTTAAGGACTGCGCAAGATGATTGTTTACATCAGCCGCACTTTCACGATTTTGGCCTTTTTGCGAGAAGCCAACAAAGCTCCCGTCATGGCCTCATCTATTGATTCGTGCTTCTCCATGCGTCCATTTGCCACTTCTTGGTTGCCTTTCTTTAGATGACGCTATAATCCAAAAATTTCTTTTTCAAGGTTTGTGTTTTCTGCGTTATTCGTTCTTTTTAGAGCTTTTGGCAAGCTTTACATGGAGCGCTGTTTTTTTGTCAAAACAAAATATCGTTAAGTTGCAAGCGCCAAAAGCCTAGCAGTCATCGAACAAAGGATGAACTAGATTTGTGAGTATTGTTGATCATAAAACTGGCTTCAGTGCTTCCAGAATTGGATCATCGAATTAGATTAAATGATCCCGAAACGAAGCTCGATTGCATGTTATAAATTTCAATCGACTTGAACGTTCAGCCGTCTCTAGCAGTTTTCTTTGCGCTATATCGTAATTCGCGTTACCTTACAGTAATTCGCCATATCGGCTACACTTCCAGCCATCATACCGCAAACGTTTCAAAGTTTAGGCGATCGAAGTTTGCATGATGCTTGGATTGCAGAACTTGGGCTCAACATTTTTACCGCCGAATCGCCAAATTTCAACAATCGTTGTGTCCCGGAATGAAGAAAAAAAACTTCCAAAAATATCTCTAGAGCTCTGCGGCGACGTTTTCGCCTTTTCATTTCCCATATGGCTCATAACGACGTTTTACTTGACCAACCAATGGTATACGTTTGCGATGCCTGTTGGCCTTGCTATTTCAAGAGTGGTCTTTCTCTCTTTTGCTTCTTTCGATGTTTTTTCTTTTTTTTTTCCAAACGCATTTCGTTGTTTTTTCGTCGTATTCAACAGCCAAATAAACGCCAATAAAAACGAGTGAATTCTCTTGCTAAACGCATCTGGCAATGAGCACAGGCTAGGCACATTGTTGTTTATGTGCGCACATGTGCGTGCACTTGAAATCAAACGGAACAATTGCGCACGAGTGAAAACATTTTTTGCACTTTCAATATGCGCAAGATTGATCAAGAAAACCTTCATATTCCCCTTGCCAACCCGATACTATAATCGTCTTATATGCCGTCAATTGAATTGTTTCTAGAACTGTACCTCAACTAATTGAAATTTTTAAAATGGAAGTCACTGGATGTTCTATCGACTTTGTTCTCTACTATATCACGAAAAGTGACAAATTTAAAAAACAGTCGCTAATGCGCCCAATAATTGCTTCTTTTTTTTCACTGGAAATTACTGTAGTTGAAATTTTTTTGAGGTGAAAAAGCTGTAATGTTTAGTTTCGATTGGTATACTACATCCACTTTAGCGTGAGTCTCAGGTTTGTCGAATCTGTGATTTTTTGGTTCCGGTACATGCATTCTTTTGATACCGTCAATATATCCATCAGAGGGCAAAGGGTTATCCTGGATTTTAGGATTTTCAGAAAAGGGTTTATTAAATCGTTATTTTTTCTTTTTGCTTTAGTTCTTAAATCTTGTAGGCGATTTCTTCGATAACTGCATCATTTTCGGCCAACGATGGATATTGCATGGAGGGGAAAGGAAGCGGGGTTTTTAGAATTTGCTGCCAGCCATAGAAGAAATGCGTATTTGATATGAAAATGTCGGAACAAAACAATGAGAAAAGTATTGACGGTTCGAAAAACTACTGTAAAAAGTATAAAACGTTCTCATACTGGTTTATGACCTGCTTCATCGATGTGGTGAAGTATGTTGAAGGATTCTCATTCAAAAATAAAAAACGATTCTTAATCCTTTTCTGCGTTCTCGCTGAATCTGTCATGGTTGTCTGCCGCGCAAGTTTGATCTAGTTGTAATCAGTTTTTTTAATCTACATTCCACACCATTAATCATCACAACGAATTTGCGTTATTGTTCTTTTCATTTTTGCGCGTCGTCATCAACCTTGAAATTCTGCCTAAGAGATTCACGCTTAGTTCGTTTGAGGTGACGCAACTATCATCACTAGTGATTGCACAGGATGTACAGAATAATCAAACGGCTTTATTTATTCGCTATATACCCTTGGCCTTTATATGCGCAGCCTCTTCTGGTTCAGTCAAGCTACATCACTGTCCGTATTCTGCGAGGCTTTTAATGGAGAAAGAGTTCCGTTCCTAAATATTTGAAGCCGTTTGTAATCAAAAAACGATACGAGCCGTCCAGTTGCCGTTTGATCACCTTTGATCGCTCCCATGATCAGTGACTCTTCTAGAAAAGCAGAATTGATTGCTGATAATTTTCTCCAAAATTTACACCTTTCCATCCTGCTTCTTAACTTCTTATGGTTCATTTTATTAATCGTTGCATACGTGAACGACGTTGAGCATTCTCTTCCGTTTATCTATTTCCTTTACAGTCATTGTCGACATAGATTTTTTTAGTGCCTTTACTTGCTGTAGTGATGAACTTTCCTTCAAAAAGAGAGAGGGGAAGAGAGAGGAAAAAAATGGCAAAAAATTCTCTGATTTGTATTAGTGTTATTATTCTCTAGCGCATCCTGTGCCACTGTTTTTTTTTTTCGAACATCGCTATTTTTTTTTCTTCTGCATTAGCCGTGAAATGAGCCATCAATTGATTGCTTTACGAAGAAACCCTAAATGCGAACGACAAATCGAGATAGTTGATTAGGAGCTGTTGTCATGCAATTTTCGCATGCTTTTTCGTGGTCAGTATGTTGCGATGCACTCGCTAATGTCTCTCTCTCTTTCTCTCTCTCTGTGACGACTGGTTTTGCTTTGTTGCGTTTTCTCTCGTCCATTCTCGTCTTC
>JPKZ01001930.1:381948-398327 GCA_000803305.1 Toxocara canis
CTATTCGGTTTAACAAAAAAATGTACTTTTTAGCTGTTTCTTTTTTCTCGATGCTATATCAAGTACGAACCATTAGTCCACTTGATCGATCGATACGGAACCAATGCCGGATGTGCTCTGCTGACCTCTTGCAATCACAATTACTCAATTAGGCACCCAGAGTTCCACTCCATTCATGGTATTGATCTGGAAGTCCCACTGGTGGACAATGAATAGAGAAATTGGTGATTTAGGCTCGATCTGACTTAAAATTTTGCTGCGTTACGAAAAATGACTCTGTCACATTTCATTGCCAGTTGTATATCTGATATTCGTGCTAGACTTCTCGTTTTTTTTTTTTTTTCAAGTTTTGCACTTTTGCAATGCAGTGTTTGGAGAATTTTTTTTTCACTTGCCAGTTTGCAACATTAAAGGCACAACAATATTTTCAAAAGCGTATAACTAACAAAATCGATATAAAGAATGCGAGTTATTTGAGAAGCGCAATTGAATCTCCGCAATGGAAATGTTTTTCAAGAGCACTTTGAAGCATAAATTTGTCTTTAGCTCATCAATGGTTAATGCTCAAATGCTTGCTCGTAGCACATAAACGGTTAATCAATTCGACGAAATCACTATAATGCTTTTAGTAGTGTTCTTTTTTTCCTTACAAATTCAGAACGTCGAATCGGATTTCAATTAAGCGCATTCCATTTGTAATTTTATGTGCCCCGTAATATAAGATCGTTACGTTTACGATTACAAGCATTCATTATCGCCTCTGCGTTATACCCAATTTAACAAATTTCTTATGGATTGTAGAATTGCTCATTTTAAAAAAACATAATTTTTCGAGAAACGTGATATTTTATGAAGCTGATTCAAGTTTAGTTGAGAAAGTTTCGTATACAACTAGGTTGCTTAGAATTGATGAAGTTACACAATTCTTGATAGCATTCATTGTAAATTAACAAATGGAACAGCAAGCACCGTTGCAGCACCCTTCGTTGCGAATCTTTGAAACACTATTTCCATCGTTCAGTCCCTAATAGGAGTTACACTATGGTACCATCATCGTTCACATCTCGGATAGCGTTTTCCGTTAATCGCCAAAACGTTCATCAGCGCGAAAAAATGGCCATTAGGCGAAAAATTTGGACGTAGTAAAGCGTCTTCGACAATAATGGCAAGCAAATTTTTATGGGTGCCTTGCTTCTGAGCGTCTTTTTTTTCGAAACCACTACTTAAGGCACCAGCGAACCTAACTGAATGCTTCAGCGGGTTTCGTGATGGAAAATGCGCTGATGCGAAATTCGAATTGATCCATTGGCGAAGAGCAGTGCCATTTCGCGATTGGTATTGACAGCGTCAGGTTCGCGCATTAATTAGGCTCTTGCTCATATTTGTCACAACCAAAAACTGAAGTATTCAGGAGGATTTTCATTCCGTTGAGAAAATTACACGTCAGAAACGAAACACGAGACGCGATTGCATCTCAGCTTACGCTTGTTCATCTCGACGATAAGCAAAAACGCATTTTTCTCATACATGCAATACGAAATGTGAAAGGGATGAAACTAAGAGTGTGGCAAACTTTCGAATATGATTGACGAAGTACTTTCAAATTTTGCCTTCTTCACCTCTCACTGCATATGGAATAAGTAATAAAGGTAAGGTAACATAGTAGCCGAAAATTCTGAAGCGCTACTTCTTTGAGGAGATACCATCTTTGATTTCTTAACAAACGCTTTTTGTCTTTGACTTTTTTTAAAATGCTTTTCATCTTTGATTTTTTAACAGTCACTTGACACTATTGTCACCTCTGACGCCATTGTCCGCTTATTGATGCTTCGATGGCTTTCACATCACATCGATCGACTGCTCATTAACTTACGAAAAGATGCTTTTTGGAAATAAAGTAGTAAGCGAAGGCTTAATGAAAAATTGCATTTCTCGATGCGATCGTTTAAAAGAAAACAACTCACTCGCTTATACCGAATAGCAGAGCGTTGCAACTAAAGCTAAAAATAAAATACCGATGAGAAGTTAATTTAAAGTTCTTCTCCGAGCAAGAAACTTTGCCAAGAAACATATTTCATTACTCACTTTTTATTCCGTTTTGACAAAATGACATTATGACATTACATTCGACAACTGTTTTCATCGGAATTCATCTGACGTTTACATTTCCAGAATGGTTTGAATTGTCCGCAATAATTATAATTATAACTGCAAAGAATTAGCAACTTTGGCTTACTAACCATTGCACACCAGCTGTGATTCTTTAATTTTGCACGAAAAAACTTTTTTTTTTCAGTAAAAGTTAGTTAGTGGATGCATACGTATGAGGATAGATTTCCGTAAGAAGATTATGCTTGGAAGCCTTCTGCGCAAAAACCTAAATGCATATATGGCTCGCCTTGAGCAAAAATCGCACAAACGAACCGTAGAAGTTATATGTGGCGATGTTTCTGCAACGGTTTGCTTCGTATTAGCGGCTTAGAGCGTTCATCTTAATGTCTGCTGACTAAATTTCACATACAATTATTGGTTAGTTTATGATCTTTTCATATTTCAGTAAATTGCCAATAAGTATATGCGCGTCTGTAGTTAATTTTTACAACCACAAATGGTTTGTGGACATTTGCCAACAATAACATTGATGAATTCGTGAAAGAAAAAGTGATTGATGCAGTTGATGAAACAATGCCCAATAATGATTTGAAGGTGGCCACTCTCCTGCAACAAAAGACTCGTTTCTCAGTGAACACACCAAGATAGCCTAAGGGCACAGACGATCGCGTTCCAGAACAGCACACAATACTAATTACCATAACGCCCGTGATGTAATAAATGCTCTCAATCAGAGTGCTGCACTCCTAAATGAAGTCTTTTCATTGATTGTTTAGATGGTATAGCAGCTAGCTTGAAATGGGAAAATGGCCAACCCCACTGAAATATGGAAATGAAAACCGATGATAGGGTGAGTGAAGTTGACCGTTATAGGAATACCGTACGTTAAAATATTTTAAATCCTACGTGAGTGGAAATGCTTGGCAGATGAGTGGAAAGTGAAGATGGTTGGCATAATACGCGCTTTCAGGCATAAACTGCATTTTGCAGCATACTGTAAATGTTATTTTTTTAAACTAGTAAATCGTATTTTGAAAAATGGTATCACATCCTACGGAACTGACGAAAACAATCAAAAGATTCAGTGCGGCGCAGTATAAATTATGCATTAAACGTTACTGAAAGAATTAGCATCTACATTATCCTCGAAGACCGCAAGCAAAGCTCTTTTCCTCCACCTCTCCCTACGCTCCTCGTCTGCATTCCCTTACCTTCCTATAAGGAATCATTGGGGGAGGAGGGGGATAACTGCAGACCTTATCACCCTGGTATTCTTCGCCTATGCGCGACGTGGTAATTCCATTCATCCAATCAATCGATCTCATAAATCGCTCGCAACCTTGAAACATGTCTATTGCTCATCCAATATGATGCTAGTAGATTTTGGAATGTTTATGCTTTAACTGAATGTACTAGAAATTATTAATTTTACAAACAAATAATGAGATCCCTAACAGCTCATAGTTTTCCAAAATTTATCATTTCATCGTTTCAGTTGTTCCGGCAGTAATTTTTAGAGTCTTCTATGGTCTCACACGATTAAAACTCATAACTAGCGCATATTATTATTGGACAAACTTTACCGCTATGCAAAAAAACATATCTTTTCAAAAATGCAAGTACTTAGAAAGTTTATAATCCTTAAGACTATCAGGTCGTAGAAAACAAATTCTTAGCCCGACAGTCTTTGCAATGCGTTTATGTTGCGTTCAATGTAATGCGCTGATTTATTGTTCGACATTTACGTTGCATTGAATCGAATCGAATCGAGCAATTTTGGGATACAATTGGCATTCGTAATTAAAAAAACACGATTCAATTCACGTTTCCTCATCGCTCTTTTCGTTTAGAAAAACAGTGGCTTCTTTTGGCATCATTAAATTAACGACGACGTCGTTGTGAGTCGTTATAGTGGACAAGCGTTCACCTATTCACCTCTGATTCCCTCTAAAATTGACGAAGGGATTCAGATTGTTTCAACTGGTTTTTTTTTTCTGCTGTAAAATGCATTTGCATTTAGTTCAACTACCTTACGTTACGTTGATAAGTGACAGAAAGGCAATAGGAGCTTTTTTTATTCAAACCAAATCAAACATCGAGAGTCAGATAACACTATTTTTGTTGACTAAGAGATTAGGTCGCAAAAAAAAGGAGCATTCGTTTGAAATTTAACTACAAAAAGTCTAGAGGATTATTTCAGTAAAAAACAATTTAGAATCTTAAGCTGAATTTTGCAGTTGTTCAGCGGATGCTATATATGCGAAATGGAAGACGAAATCAACGTTTACGGGTCACGTGAATGTGCGCTATGCACCAAACCGATACTGCTATCAAGTACTCGTAACAAACAATCAAATTGAGCTACTCGTACCACATCAGGACTGTCAAGTGAATCGAATACGGTATGGACGCTATCTGCTCATTTCATTTCTGTTAAAAATTTAGCCAACCAACAAACTCTTTTGTGCTGTCTTTTTTTTGCACTTTGACAAATTTGCATTTGCAAGGCGTATTATGTTGACGTCATGTCTACACGCCTGCCGATCTCACATTCCCAATTCGGAAATCCACTGAAGCTTAAGCAAAGTGGACGCAACTTGCGCCTCATTTTATGTCTAATTTCAAGCAGATGCTGAACCTAGAAGAAAGTTACATCGCATGTAGAGGAAAAAAGCCTGCACTCATTTACAGCTGATCGGGTTGCATTTTTGGCTGGAGGAGCCAGAGGAAAAACGAATTCTCAGTAGACTGTTACGAGATGGATAAAAGTGGAACATCCGTTATTTGCAGGTAATTTATGAAACCGATTGGTCTGGTCCATGAATAGCCCCAAAAAAAAGCATATCGCAGCAGCTCACAAGAATGCATTCCTATTTGTTTTTTTTGTTGTCATAAACGGAAGTTGTGCAGGGAGAAGAAAAACCATAATCGAAGTCGTAGAAAAGCTTGTTTTAAAACGAAAACGCCAAAAGAGTGTGCATAAGCAGACCAGTGCGAGAAAGAAATACCTTGAATGTGCAATGCTCCTTGTTAAAATTCAAAAATTGGCCAAGGAAAAATGCTGTGAATTGCAGCAAATGAATTCAATGCAAAAGGTCACAGAGAAAAGAGAGCTATCGGTGCCGATTTTTCAAAAAAACACGAATATCGGCGTTCAGAACACTGAGGAGAAAACAACTACATTTAATTTAGTTTATATCTCGTTTTCATATGCGAAGATTTCTCACTAGGAAGAGCAGCACACACTCATAAAAAGTACCGACTGGAACGCAGATTTCTTTTTCTTGGCGTAGAAGTTCTTGCTCGGGAAAGTCCCGCGTTCAATTCAGCTCGATACATACTCAAGTCGCCACCTAGAATTGTAAAGAACCGAGAATACTGTGGTGCAGGAAATAATGAAGTCCAATGCACAACAGTCTTGTTCCGCAATGAAATTGGGGTCTTCGGATGCGGGGCCACAAAAGACTAAACGTTGAACGTGTTTAAGTTGTTTAAGCATGCCGTATCCCACAGTCGCACCTGTTCTCAGTCTGCATCAAAATAAAGCACAAGTGGAACGAATCTAAAGAACAAGGGGCCGTTGTGAAAGATAAGTTTAAATAAATGCAGTGGAGGCAATTCGAACTATATCGTTAATAAGAAACCCTCTAATTTCATTTTAGTAGTTCGACACTCGCATTCAAATGAGACATTTTGTCACACAAAAAAAAACACCTCGCGAAATGTTTTCTTCGCTTACCGTACTAATCTCAAAAAAAAAGCTTATGACCTGTCTCGTATCGCTGACCTAGTACGCATGAGATAGTCGAAAATGTCATGGAGCACCGGGAGTTTGAGAAAAGTGTAGATGTGTAATCCAAACCTCATAACGTTGGCTACAACTCATTTCAAAAAATCTGGTGCATAGCGCACAGTTTTCCATTCACTCCTTTTCGGGAACCTTTGCTTAGCGAAAATGAGCATAAAATTTGCTCCATTTATAGCAGCACAATATTTTACCATAAGCCACTCGAATGATAGTGATGCGGTTGTGAGTGTCTTATTATTGCCGTACATTTTACAAGCAAATATTTGAAAATGAATTATCATAGTATAGGCCGAATTATAAGCGATTATTGAGCAGCATTACCACATCAGTAAATTGGTAGCAAGGGAAATGGATAACTTTCCCGAAAGCATAGGAAATGTTTTCCCGAAGCTTTAGCGCTATATTTGGCTGATAAATACGGGCGTAAAAGTTTGTTGGAATTGTTTAAACTATTCATGCGAGGAGGGACTATACGATGGCCGTACGCGCAATTAGAGACCCGAGAACGTCGAGAGCAGTATCCTGTTCAAAGCTCGTCCCATTAGGTCTCCAAATCGCTGCCAAATACCGTCGGTTGATGAGCGCGCTCAACGCCGAGCTTCTCCAATAACAATGCCACATTACTTGATTTTCCCTAATCTAGTCGAAAACGGAGACTGGGTGAAGCGATTAAATTATGGAATCAAGAGTGCGGAATCGAATGGGTGTCTTTCGAGGCGAAATACCGGAGATCATTTGAGATACCCGCACTAAGAAAGCACAATTTACTGTTGTGGTCGGGCCATTGAAACGGGTAATGAAGTCCATATAATGAAACGGATAAAGTCGCAAATTCTGCCTACAGTCGGTCATATGATTGTCACTCTAATCAGTCATTTCGGTTTCCTAAACGTTCGTTTTGTAACTCTCAGAGAAAACACAAGTCTCGAAACGTTCCACTCTGAATTAGGCATTTATGCTTTCGCAACTGAACCTCTTTCATCCATCAACACAAAGCAATTTTGAATTAAAAAAGCTCTGACTAGTGCTTGGCTGGATGCTTTGCGCAAACGTTAAAGAATGACAGTTAAATTTTGTGTCCACTCCGCTTAGAAAGAAATACTTGTGTTTTTTCAAACTCATTTAAAATATGCCCACACAGAAGCATTCAGTTTTGATGCTGCGCACGCGCATGCACCAATCGTCCGATCCGTATGCCTACGTACCAATCATTCAATCCGTAGGCGTACGTACCAATCGTCCACTCCGTACGCTTACCTACCAAAAGTACGTAAACGTTTGATGCATGATCATCAAAGCATTCAAAACGTTCCGTTTCGTAAACGTAAATGCGCATTAGCGCAAAAACGACACGACATCTCGCGATACAGAAACGCTCATCGTTTTGTAATGATGCGTGTGATACAATGTGCACAAGTTCAAATGCGTTGTTGTTCTCACGTATTGGGCGTTTACATATATCAAACGATACCTTTATTCGTTCCCTAGTCTACCTTAAGCTCTCTGGTGAATAGCTAGCTGGTCGCTAAATCAGTCACACAATTCGGGTGAGCTTTTTTGATATGGCGGAATAACTTCAGATTTCGAGCCAAAAATCAGTTCGTTGTGCTTAAGGGTACAATCGCCGCGTTGACTATGCAATCGCAGCTGTTATTTGTCGAGAATCATATTTTCGCGAAATGCATCCAAAAAAATTTGTCACATTCATATAAGCACAATCAGTTTTGCATCCGATAATTTTGTTGGTTCATGAATGTCGTTAAATTAAGGCTTCATTGAAGACGTGTGCCTTTTTTTTTCGCTACATCTAAAGCGCAATAGTTTCATTTGTTCACGTGGCAAAAAAAATTGCGATTTATCTTGCGCAAAGAAGGACGCACTCGAAGAGGTAGTAGCCGGAAGTATTAAACAATGTGAGAATCGTAAATGTTCTGTCAAATTAAGCAATACGGATAGGCATTCGACAGAGTGAGGCTGGCTGTTTGAAACTATAAATGCTAAATTATCTAAAAGTGAATCATCGTAAGCTGTAGAATAGAAAGGATGTTAGTCTGCTATTACTTTTTTTTTGCATTTTCTCTTAAAAACTTAGCACATCTAACAAACAGCAAAATCAAAACGATTATTGCGCTCTTGAAATAGATCAGTAAATGCAATCTACCAGCATAATATACCCAAAGTTAGCTCAGTGCTCTTGAGTAGGACTATTTGGTCGTAATCTCCTATGGAAGTGTTCGGAAGAGGACGTTAAAAGAATTGTTTTGTTTTTTTTTTTGGGAGGAGATCATGACAAATTGGACTGGTAATGAAAGGGTTTGGATGGATGGGTAGGAAAACCAACAGCAGCCCAATTGAATTGCCTCTAGATTGATTATGACTGCTGCATAGCGTTCATGAGGGAAATCAAGAGAACTCAAAAGGCAAAAAAGAACCTTAACATTGCCGTACAGTATCTGATGAAAACCGGCATCGCCTCGAACTTTCAGTTTCCGGAAAGAGTTTAACCGGCATTACAAAAAAAAACGCCATAATTCTTTTCACACTGCTAAGGTAACAATAAATTTTCTACTTGTATATATTCTCTTCAATCGAATATTTAAGTCCACAAAACACTAGCATTCGTTTGTTGAAAAAAAAAACATTCAGGAAGACGTCTTGCGTTAGTGGAGAGTTTCTTTTAGGGAACGATCTCCATTCAACGTTAGAGTGTATTTTTTCACGAAACGTGTACATTGCAAAATAACGCTAATTATTACACTGATTGATTTTTGTTCCGTATGCTGCTCGCCTTTTTTTTTCTTTCACCACGGCTTTTTGAAGCACTTCCTCCCACTGAGACGGCGTTTCAGAAACGCAACACTTACTATTTAACATTCTTAGAGGCAATTGAGCCTTTTTAGCATTGTCGTCACAAAAATCGTTTAGCGTGACGATTTGTCCCAGAACAGTGAGTCGCTAAGGGGAGAGCACGGTTTATCGAAATGCCAATCTGTCATATTCGCTTGAAAAATGGTCGCTTCGCTGACAGTCGCAAGCGATTCGCATCGCACAAAGCTCAACATACTCGAAAAGTGTCGCCTCGCAAATCATATCCGCCATTGAGGGATGCATCAAATGTCCATACTTGATTCCCTAAAGGGAGCATTGCCTTATGACGTAATCCGTTGACCAAGCTGCTGCATTCGCCTAGTTGTTTAAATCGAATCAAATACAGGGTCACTCCGCTTATTCTTGAGTTTTTTTTTTCTTCAGGCGAAGAACTTTCGAAAGAAGATTTGCTGGAAACAGCATTGGAGCCATAATTTTGTAGAACACGACGTGTGAAAAAAAAAGAAAAAGATATGTGCTATGCAGGCAGTGATCGCAATATGCTAAAGGCGCCGAAAATCCCACTTTTGCAGGGCGTCGAAAATCCCACTTATTCCAAAAATCCCACTTTTGCAGAGGATTGTCCTTGAAATTTTTTCGCACGAGAAAACATATATATGCCCAGAAGTTCATACCGCCAGCAGCCATAAATCGCTTAGCCGCAACTAGTGAGAAGAGTACCACAGTCTATGAAGATTTGATATTTGCAGTTTTAGAGACAATACCGAATTGAAAGGCTTACTGCATGATGCTTTTACTAAAATAGCCATAGAACATTCAATAAAACTGATTGTTAAGATAGTCAATTTGTTCCACTCTTTGCAAACTGGCGCTGTCAATTGTACTGGATGGTTGCCATGGATTACTGTACAAAACTAATCTGTTGAATGAGCAAAATCGTAGAGAGGGAAATCTGTAGCAAACGGGAGAAACAGAGAAAGTGAGAAATGCTTTTGGAGGCGGCGCAAATGTTGTTTGAATTGATTGACGAGTTAACCTAATTGTAACTGAAGGCAATTTTCATTGATGTCGCAAATGTCCCGAGAGGATTTGTATGAATCAGGGCTCTAATGCGTAAAAATTGTCAATTCCAATGAAATCCAATCCAAAAATGGCCGTTGGCGAGCAGGATACCTGTTTTGTTCGATACGTCAATTCAATTTGTATTCGTTGCATTGTTCTGGTAATGTTTATACCATAGTTGTTTCGAAACAATAAAATCGTCGATAAAATTTTCGATACTACGCTGTAAATTCGATCAGTGAAATATTCATTACAGGTCACTGTGATATCATTTTAATTAATACCGTGAAATAAATCACAGTAATGCCATATATATTCACATCCCATTGCTGAATGTGTTCATGACAAATAATAGAACAATGCCGAACAATAATATCAGAGTATTGAAAAAAAATAAAGATGCCAAATTATTACAAAGTAGAACAGTTTCAAAGTATTAAATAATGCAACAATGCCAAGATACTAAAAAATATACAACAATGCTAAAGTATAATACAACGCCGAAATACAATGTCAAGGAAAACAATGCAAAAGTGTAATGAAAAATTATTCCTTAATCAAAATCTTTTATTTTATAGCGCTTGTTCGGTGATTCTCGTAGCAATTGAAGAAATGAATTAGTAAAAAACCCGTGCGATGTTGATGAAGATTGGTGAACCTTAGATCATTATATGTGACACACAAGTGTGGACACGTTGTTGTTCATTTGCATGTGATACTTCCACTCGTCCAACAATCGTTTTAGCCGTTGATCATAGCAAACAAGCAAGATAACACTGCTATGATTGAAGCAAAAAAAAATCGTAAAAATTTTTTTGGGATTCATAAGGTTCGGAAATGATATGACCGCATTTTTGGAATGTAGATAAAGCAATCAATATTTCTATTGTAAGATGGACGATTTCAGATCGCTTAATCCAGCTGGTGTAATTGTCGAAACATCAGTGCTAATCTCTTTCCATGCTGAATATGTGACAGCCGGGGATCGAATCTATTTGTTACAATGCGTTCACACACGCGCAGCTGATCACTCGTTGTTGCCTGGTTTTGTACGAACAACAACACCTTCACCTGGTATACTAACGTTTTTTTTTTACTTCTATGTAGCGTAGTCTATACCAGCTTTCAGTCAACAAATAAAACTCGCCATTTTTGTGCCGAAAAGAAGGATAAACGAACGTGCTGATTAGTTACCACCCCTCTTCCCACTCCTCCACCCCTCCATCCCCTCCCCCCTCATGTCAGTTGTTCTATGTTGGTCATGCTGATTTCGGTAGCTGGCACCTAAATTACGTTCGAAACCATTGCATTCGGTCATGCAGCTGACTGCTAAAACTTCTCAAGTCCAAAAACAACAAGGTTGAGTGACACGAGTAAGCATAGTGAATTCCCTTAAAACCAGATCTTTCCGTCATGAAAGACCACCGATTGTTATCTTCCACACTTACCAATTTTTCATGATGTCATCGCTAAACTGCGGCGATTCAGATAAACTCGACCGTACTCCACGACTTTCCACTGGTTTTGACCGTATTTTTGGTTGCATTGACCAGCTTTGACAAAGCAAGAGCTTTCGTCAAAGCAAGAGCTTGACAAAGCAAGAGCTTTCGTCTAATCCCTCGCTCAAAATTATTTTACTCATTGTCACTCTTGCCAAGGATGTTTAACGTCATTAAACAACCCTACCAATTGTTTCCTAGGGGTGAGGAGGAGGAAGGTAGAGTGCATACATCGATTCAGAAGGTGCTCCAATTGTCGATTGCTTTACTATGCATAATGGAGCATTAATAGGTTATATTTAATTCAGCCGTGCCAACATCTGAATGAGAGGGAGCGCACAGATCTCGAAATGGTTGGACGATTTTCGGAAAGCCCTAACTGCTGGCCTGTGGGTGCAACAGCACAAATTTATAGTTTTGTTTGTAAGTATGGATTAATACTCTGTACATACACGTTCTGAACGTGGAAATTTTCGGGCAAAATCCATAAACAAATCAAAATTCCTCAAAATTCGATAAATGTAAATATCTTTGGAGTTCTTCTGCATAGAAGAAGACGGTACGTAAATGAGCAGCCTTCACTTCGAGAGGGATTGCTACGCTAGTCACGCAATACGATGGGGGGATGGGAGGATGAGGGGGGGGAAGGGGAACAAGAATAAGTTTATTCAAATACAACCCACATTTATATTCTAGCATGAGAAAGCGATTGAGTTACTAACTTTTTAGGTCAATCACTCGTTTTAATATAATTAAAAAACGCCCAAATAACTCTTGCCACTTTATGGTAAACAACCTCGCTAGTCAATGCATCCTTTTAGTTTTGCGAATTGTTCTCTTAAACCTCAAAGATGATCATCCACTCAACTAGTTTACCATAATGAGCTGAAAGCATACAAATTGTGCTTCAAAAAAAGTTCTTTTTTTTCAGTGTCATTTTATTCATCCTTTTCTTGAGAATGTCTACTTGATTCGCACCCATGCACTCGTCTCTCCTCCTTCCATCACATTTGTAACATTTAGGAAAGTTCTTCAATTTTTCGATTTTCACATCGTTGAAGAAACTTTCATTGCGTCACAGTTAGTCTCCTTGACAGTTCCCACAGATGAGTCGTGACGACTTTTCATGAAGCGGCACGCATTATGGGATCACCTTTCCGGTTCTGGCCTTTATTTGACCATTCCGAACTCGACTCTTCCATAGGCCCATTCTGGTGGTGGTTAAAGTGAACGGCCGCTTTTGCGACAGAAACGATCACGAAAATCACAACTGGACAAACAATACCTGAATGCCCGTCTCCATTACTTTTCTCCCTCTCCACTTTTTGCCCCGTCTTTTTCTCGGAACTTATAAGAAATCCGCTTGACGCAATTATATGTAACAAACACCTCGATTTCACCAAGTTTATGGGTTTTCCTTCTTCATTCCTAGGTTCAAAAAGTCATAGCACTCTCGTCGCGTTTTTTTGTAGCTTGCTGCCATAAAAAGAGAAACGCTGTTTGAATTAGCTGTTATCTCTCGTGCACGACTCTACATATACATCGCAATTACTAAGCCAACATGAAGGCACTGATTCTACAAAGTATCGGAGCTCTAGCGCCAGATCACCGAGTGTTTCAAATAAAAGACTGTTAATCAACAAGGATTTTTCCGCTTGAGTGCCAGTTCCTTCCTGATCGCTTTCTGTTACGTTCGTCAGAAGAGTCCGCTGGAGGTGTGACTGACATTATGCACTTCAGGCATGCTTGTATGTCACATTAGTAAAGAGTGATTTACATATTACCGTAATAGGTGAATCATCCGTGGCATACATTTCCTGAAAATGGAAGTCGCCTCTTGCTTTAATATATTTTGTTTTACCGTTTTATTCAACGTTTTCTTTACCTTTGAAAACTGCTGTCTTCATTACGTAAACATACGTGAGTCCTGCCGGAATGCAGTTCTCGGAAGGTATCCGTGCCGGAACGCCGACTGGCTCGAATTTTCTTAATTTTCCCATTCCACCTTTTCCGTCTGGATCCCGCCTGTGCCTTACCATTCCTTGTCGAAGTCGTATTCAGTAAAATAATCGTCAGCGAGAGCCTGCTTAACATGGAACTACGCCTTCGTCTCGCGTCCCTCGCCAGCATCTTCGCGAGGAGCTCCTCATAGCACTGTTCTCCGACTTTTTTAGTTCCAACTGAGGCTTTTTAGTTCCAACTGAGGTATTCCCGTCTAGAACCGATTTGGCTGAGCCAAATCGGTTCTAGACGGGAATACGAATTGCTCCCTCACTTGTTCGTCGAGGTCCCATCTTCCTCCCCTACTCTCTTTTTGTTGAGTTTCACCGCCAAACCGACCCCAGCTTTTCTTCTCGAGTCACTCAACTCCCAAAGTTCCAACTTAGCGAGCACAACCTTTCCATGAAAACAGATTCACATTAATCCAATACGTCACATATCCTCTCCAGCAAGCGTCATTCGCTCTATAGTGGTGAAATTATCTCGAAACTCATTTTTATCAGAACTTTATAGCAGATTCTGAACTTCCCTCCAAAAGCCTTGCCTTAGAAAGTACGTTCTTATTAATTTTTCGTATGCATAATATCACAGAATCGGAAATATGGTGCAGATGAAGGAAGATCTTCTTCACTGATGTGTTGCACTTTCTGGAGGACAAAGTGGGGTCATAATTGAGGGGGAAGAGGTTAGTTTTTCTTGCAGAGAAATAATGAAACCATTCTTGTTAACGTCCGTCTAATGCAGAAGAATTTCATTGCTATGTAGCGTAACTTTTTCCAAACAGTCAACCGCAAACAGGAAATGCATGGGCACAGTTAGAATAAGCAAGCATGGATCAAGAATACGCAGCCAGTTTCAAAAAAAAACTTGCTGATGTTCTGGATAGCGTTATTTTCATACTTTGCCATGGTACCTTTTGATACCACTCCCTTAGCTCCCTGTTCATCTGACTAATTGAGCTATACTACAGAGGTCTCGAAAAGCTCCCAGAGTCTGCTATCGTCTAAATTAATTATTTTATGAACTATGTCGCTAGAATGCGTCTGCACTGTGCGCACAAAATAGCGTTTTAAGTTCATACACTGAAAAGTTATGGCCGTGCGAAAGTGCGAGAAGTGCGATTCTAGCAGATCGATGCTATCGAATTTTTAGTCAGTAAAGGATTTCAGCGTCATGATAAATTGTTCTTTTTCAGTAGTTTGAAGGCGTTGAAGGGTAAGTGCGACAAATGCACAGATTTTAGAGTTTCCTTAATTACTACAAGTATACAGCTTTGGCAACCTCTTGAAACCTTCATCTTTCAGCTCACATGTCAAGTAGTTTACCTTAAATAGCAATTAAAAGATTTACTGGAATTTCACAATCGCACGGTTTAGAACCGCCTATACAACCCAGATTAAAGATGAAGGAAATGGTATGATTGATTTCATGTTCAGCATACTGAAATGATTCAACTGAATTTTTTATGCTCATATCGAAGAATGTAGACCGAAATTTTAATACTGTAAATGATGACCAAAGTGGATCGGAGATGAATACTGTTCAAAAGTCAACTGGAAGCAAAAACGGAATCAAGACGTGTTATCTTGAATTTTTTTAAAATCGATATTGTTTGGGAAAAGAAGAAAGGAGAGTAAAAATGCAGTTGATATAAAGGATAATAAAGATGCAATTGATGTGCTTCGTTCATTGGCAATGACTGTAGTGATGACTTCAGCATTGACTCATTGAGTAATGCATAATACATTTCGAAATAGGAATAGGCGCATTGTTTGTTTTTTTTTACAAATGACACATAAACAGTTGACTGCCGAATGGCCTTCGAAAAGAAAAGATGTAAGGTAGAATTAATAGCCATGTTAGAACGATAATATCGAGTCGTTTTGTGGGAAAATCCGATTTTTTACCAGTGATTCTATCCAGTCATATTCTGATATCTTTGCAGGTTTTATCCGAGGTCCAATAACATCTCCAAGATGTGAGTATCGAATTCGAAGCAATGTTGATGGTAGTTTAGTTGAGCGTGTTACGATTGGTGAAGTAGTTCGACATGAATGGTTTTGCCGTACGGGACCTGAAGTGGATCTGTGTCTTATGGTAACGAACTGTTATTTGCTGACGAGCGACTCAAAGCATCGTCTAATTGACGAACGCGGTTGCTCTAAAGACATCTCGATATTGCCTCAACTTCAGTATGTGGACAAAGTAAATATGCATTCATTCAATTCATCTCAAAACGAAATGCTAGGTCTTACTTTTTTTTTCTCGAGTTTCAGTTATGACATTTTGCGTACGAAAACAGTGTCCTATACAAGGTGGTTTCTCCTTTATTTTGAACAGATAGCGAGGATGTGTATTCAAGATGGCCGACCAATCAAGGGTGGTTTTTCGTCAGAGGAGATGTGGTATTTACTATTTTGTGCGCGGGTAGTTTCCGCTTTTTTCAAATGTGTCTGTTATGCCGCATATAACGAAAAGTATAAAAAATATTTGCATCAGCAGGCTTGCGAGCATTCGAAAGGTGTTTACCAGAGAATAAAATGATGAGTACGCAGCTTTGGATGACGGAATTTTGTACAACACCTTTTAGAAATTGATATTCAAATGACAAAATGTACGATTTAATGAGGGCAAAGTACGACGCTTCTTTTCAGTTTCCTTTGAAAAACTAAATTTAAAAGGCACAAATTTTGTGAAACGAGCTTTTCTGAGGCCCGAAACAGCGGCAGCGTGATGAAATTATAGCTAGTGGATCCAAACGATATGGAAAAATGTGAAGAAATGATGGGACTGTAGTTTGTAGTTTAACCTCGGAAGGTGTTTGCGTTCTTCATTAAGTCGCTGTAGCCAAAGTTATCCTGCTGCGGTTCATTAAATGAATAAATAATCTAAACGATTTGCTTGTTTTCTACACTACCTCTTGCGGATGTGCACTATACTAGATAGTTCTTCAAAAATAACAAATTTTCTATAGAAAGCTTGGTGTTTATAAGTAGTCTTTGCGGTTCGTCCATTCCCTCGCTCCCTCTCTTGCTCCATTCCTTCCCCGCTTCCCCTCCCCCTCCCCC
>JPKZ01001930.1:404059-436116 GCA_000803305.1 Toxocara canis
GGGGGAGGAGCGGGGAGAATGGCTAATTCGGTTTTATGCGCCTCGGTCAAAATATTTTAAAGTTTGAAATATATTTGGTCAACTTCAACAATGCGAAATAAACCAAGTCACTATACAAATCGAACGTTCAGAAAATGTTTTTAAAAAATAAAATATCTTGAGTAGAACAATTGCATTTTAGTGTCGAGTCAGCTGTGATTAAATTGGATCACTTGAACTACAAAACAAGCTTTTGATGCGTCGTTGCACTGCATTATCGAAGCAACGGAAGGTCCCAAGAATAAGAGGAAGAGGAAGAGAGAGAAATGGAAGAGAGAGGTGGAGAAGGGGGTAAATTAGAAAACGAAAAGAGAGGGGAAATTTGAGGATGAAATATAGAAGAATACCCCTCTGAAGAGGTTGAAGAGGGAGCTGAAATTGGATGAAGGCATATGAGTGAAATGGAGGAGAGGGCAGGGGAAGGGGGGGGGGTGGTGAATTGCGCGAAACACCCTTTCGGAAAGGGAAATTCTTTGGTAAGGGACTGTTGTGATCGTTTTCATTGCGTTCAACAGCGCAATTGCGGTCTGGAAGCGATTCCTGAAGTATGCCAATGGGTTGACACGATGTGCGCTCTAATGAAAGTTGCAACAATCTAATAAATGTTCGAGAACGAAACGAAGAATGCTTATTTGCTCACAGTCATTTCCACCCGACTGTGGAGCGAAAATGGACCCAAGCGAGCAATGCCATTGGTGGCATTCAATCGGTTTATTCATAGGAACAGAACGGCTATGGCTTTTAGCGTCCATTTTCCTCGAAATGTCGTACTTGTTCCTACAAACTTTCCATTTTTCGCTCACAATTCCATATGTTATAGTGTTTTTAATGCATCCGTATTCTGCAATGATCAGCATCGAACGTGGTCTCATTAAAAGAAATTGGAGGTAACTTCATCGATCCAGCTTTTCCACCACACTATTTTCCACATGTCATAACTCATCCAGAAGTTTATGTACTGCATTCGATTTTTGTTTGGAAGTGTTATATTTTCGCAGTATGTCGAGTCGAATGTCGTAAACGAAGAGTCGAAGACATAAAATTTATCCACGCGAAACATGCGTACCGAAGGCGAATGTTGAACACAAAACAAAATGAGGTCGAAACGATCGGTTTATATACACCATGCATTGAATGCAAATTTCATCTTGATGCAAAATCGATCTGCTTCGCAATTTGAATATCGCCTCGCAACAGGAAGTCCTCGAAGTGCTATGGAATGATCCTATCAAGTTTTATTAAGACAGCCTTTCTAGTTCGTCCGTTGAAACTGTTTGATAGACAGACAGAAATGCTGACACGTACGTTGATACACACAGTCAGACGTGATTGGCACACACTGTGCTTTCGCTCCGGCAAACAACGCATAAGATCTTATGAAATATGATCACCGAGGGGACAAATTTGTTCAAAGATAACTGTTAAAAACATTCAGCCATTATTTCATGATACGGCCCACTTCTTTTATGCTTAAATTCGACCATAACTAGACGCGATGTCGACAAGACAAAGCAGTTAATTAATGCTGAATAAGATGGCGTAAAAAGTTGCTGTGAAACGCATTGAATCTATAGTTACCAAACGATATCTCGATATCGCGTGATCAATTGTTGCGTCCGTTAAATCGCGCGGCTACGTATACATCACAACGGCAACTGCTGCTTATCGATGAATAGGACGATCGTTGTGTTCTGATCCCGCACTCCCTCAACGCCATCATCGTGTGAGGAGCAATCAGGCCGCGGCACTGCGCCATGTTTTTCCTGTTTGCGCCTCTAGTTGACGACTGTACGTTATAGTTTGGTCGTTGCGTTGTTCAGTCGTTGGGTCATCGTTGTGCTTTCGCATCGGTGCGCATACGCCCACAGTGTTCACGTGACGTCCATCGCATGCATAGTGCTCTTCGGAATTTGCGCTATACATTTTTTTTTTTTATAACGAAGTCGTAACAAAGGAACTTGGCAAATGTATTCTTTTTCCTTGGCTGGCCCCGCATCCAGTTTTTAATCACCCCTCGCAGCGAGTTATGGACTCCTTACTGTGCTACAAATCTATGTGCGTTTTCAGTTTGTCGAGTCTCAAAATAGTGTCGGCGAAACGAATTTTATCCAAGAACTGTGTGGTTGGCCGGCTGGGTGAAGCTGTGGGTGCATTGTTAGGCGTTTTATCGTTTATTTTGGGCTTGTGAATGTGAAATGCAATTACCGGTTGGTCCGATGCGGTAATTACCGAAGCCCACACTGTATCCACCGAATATATATCGGGCATTCGATTAATGCGTTTCCTAACAGCAGAAGAATTTCATGAGTGCGACAGTCAGTAAGAAAATGACTACTTTGGAAGAATGATCATTTTTCTTTAGGACAAATGAAAATTGCTCTACTTCGGGTATAATCTCTGAAGCTTGTATCATGAGCAGTCATGTAAATGAACGCCTCAGAATTATGAATTGAATAAAAATTCGCAAAAATCGTTTCCCTGAACATTTTTCAAACTTCTGGAAGGGAGAGATCATCGTTTTCTTTTTCTTTCTGGTAGATGAGATCGATTTGAGGTTCAGTATAAGAAAGATTCTAAAATAACGAACGGCTACGACTCATTCGAAACCAACTTTCTACTGATGTAGAGTGTTCAGAGAATCTCTTTCCTGAACTGATCTTTATTTTGCCACTGACAGTTCTTCCATGTTTCTAAAGGTAGTAAACTAACTATTCACTTATTTAAGCAACAGTTCTTTTTCGGAAGGCTAATCGATTATATTAGAGACAAAAATTTCCTCACTTATCTTTATTGTCTGCGGAAAACAACTAAATAGAAAATTCTCATTTCCTAGGAAGTTGCTCAATTTTCTGGTATTACATCTGCAAGCTTGAGATGATATGATGCGCGCTTTTCGTCCAGCAGATTTCGGCAATCGTTTTGGGAGACGACGTGTTGATAGTGGATGAAAACAGGAAAATCATAATTCTACATGCTTGTTGTCATTATTGCCTCTTCGGGCAAATTTAAATTTCACTTTTTTTAGGTATATGCTTCCAGTCATCTTTTGATTTGTGTGCTTCTGTGGAAATTAAGTAAGTTTCATCACCAGAAATGCTGTTCACCAGCTTTATAAAGTAATGCTGTTGAAAAATTGCATTATTTGTATTACAGCATAGAAAGATATACCACAGAGTTGTTTTTTTTTTTGTGCTGACAAACAAATTTATCACATCCTCGATGAGAGCCATGGTAATGCATGAAGTTTTATGTCCCCATGAAGCACAAGATGTGCTGATTTAAAAAGAAAATACAACAACTCGTAATGAGGGTAGATCATTCGACGTACAAATGATCGAGCATTTTGTTAAGCTACGATTAATGCTATATTTTGTCTAGTTTGAGACAAGAAGTATGCAGTGTTTGTCGCAAAAATTGTAGCGTTGAAACGGCGCCTAATATGCAGATGGTCTGGGTGAGCGTTACATGCCGGGTAGGGTCATGAAGTATGCCTAGTGCATTTTGTATGGTGATCGATCACATCTTATAAGACGTGATGCATAACGTTTATCAAATGAGAAAGGAGAGCTATGTAAAGTTTGAGGCACAATCGCACCTGGTACGTATTCATTCAGGTGAGCATGTTATTAATACAATCGTAATATTAATATTATATTTTGTTTATACTAGTGTTATTAATTAATGTTAATGTTATTTATATAAATGCAATGCGATTGGCTTGCGGTTGTTTGGAACTTATCAGTCATTATGCTGATTGCGATTTTCTTCAGCTGTTTGGTTGTTTTTATTGGTGAATTTTTTTTTGCCGAAATCTTTTCTTATTTTCAAAAATTTAAAACTTTCGAAAATAATTACAGAATAAATTACAATGAATATTATTTTTTCAAAAGAATCAGGCCACTCAAAAGTATTTCATTCTTTTTCGCTTGGCATAGAATGTGTGTTGATATTTGCACTCTCTTAGAGTGTTCGTATCGCAGAAGTCACCACACAATTTCAGTGTTACTTGTTTTTGATGAAAACATTTTCTGAGATGCTTTAATGTTTCGACAAAGTGAAAAAATTTTTTTTCTTTAAACGAGTTCACCAGTTTTGATGTTGTTCTGTGCTTTGAACGTTTCCAGTTTAATGCGAATGTTACTGCAAAAATATAGAGCACCGATTAGACGCCCATTAATTGTGCACATGTTCAGCATCCGCCGCCCAGTCATATTTCATATACGTCTTGCGTCTCTTAGCTGTTCGTCTTTGATATGTGAACGTGAATGAGTATATATGGCGTTTATATATGTTGAGGCGTTCATACGTACAGAAAAAATAAATGATATTTCCGATTTTCTCAATTAGCAGAGTGATTCGAGTGGATCCGATGAGAAACCATTTAGGGATTGATGAGAATTTAGATGAACATTGTAACCGCTATATTTTCATCAAGCTTACTCCCCGCATGTTTACATTTATTGGGAGTAGAAACGAACAAATCAAATCCAACGATTGATTCTGTCATCTATTTTGCTGACGTTTTCTAGTGGTAAACGACCGACGGCACTGCGTGGAGAAAATGACGAAACCGAAAGTATACGTAATTGGCGTCGGAATGACTAAGGTAAAGAGGGTTTTGATTTTAGATCAATCGCATGTGATCATATGCGTAAACTGTGTTATGCCAAAACATCGAAGTGATAAGTTCGTTGTTTTACTGATTGACTAATTGAATGAAGTGTAATCCAATTTCATCAAATCGACAACCTCAATGAGCTGTTTATGAAAATACTCCAGCAGCTACGATTTTAGAAAGTGAAGTTTAACTTCAGCGTTAAAAATTCATCGACAATTTTTTTCATGAAGCAATGGAAAGTTTGAAGTAAATGTTTCGTTTATTTAGTTGTTTTTATACACTCTTCTAGATCCATCATTACCCAAAATAAACAGTCATTAGGTTTGTTGGCCTAACTACATAACAAAGAAAATTTAATGAAATTTTAGCAATTAGAATAAGTAAGTCAGAAATGGGTATCAATAAACGACGACCTTTCGAACGGCAGGCTTTTGCCATTTGTAGCCAAAAAGCAGCGCTCTTCCGCGTTAAAGTACTGTAAATGTTTAGCTATAACAGCAGCTGTGCATTTTTGGCTACAGTAAATTATGTTCCAATCGGCGGTAGTGGTGCCATTTATTAGCAGTCATCATGAACTACTCTTTTGGGAAACTGAGGGCATCATACAGTTTTAAGCAGTTCATCTCATGACGATGTATTGCAGTTTGTAAAGCCGCGCTCAATTCCGAATTGGGACTATCCAGACATGGTAAAGGAAGCAGGTTGTTTATTTCACTGAATCATGTTAAAGCGGTTCTCTGCATCTTTTCAACGGTGTTAATTTTGCTTGCCTACTTGCTTCTGGATGAGACACAGTCGACGCATAATTCTGTTAAGCATCATCGGAGAAATGTGGGAGGACAGTGAGACGGCGAATAAAAAAAATCAACATAAACTGTAGCATCCTAATGGTGCTACTGTGCAGATAAGAATCTGTACGATTCTCGAAGAGCACCACGAGAGAACGCACGGCAAGGCTTTGTTCATACCACCTCGATTTCGGTCTCTTCTCAGTGAAGAAGTGGTGGCTCTTGCATTGTGAGGGCTGTCCAGTTCATGATAAATAGGCGAAATTGGTATCGCTTCGTGGTTTTTAGGGGAAAACGTCACAAAATTTGATAATAGGATGAAATCGCTATTGTTAATCTCATCCGAAAAGTGGTGATTATGCAAACGAGAAATTTTGAATCAACATACTGCCTGAATGGAAGGTATCGTCTGTCATACTCAGTTTGTTTTGTTCGCAGATTTTATCACTTGATTACAAGTGCTGATAACAAATGGCTAGAAAATTCCACGAGTGCTATCGCGTTTCGCGCAAAAACAGTCGCTCTTAGATACTGTTATTGTTTACGTAGCTTATTTACATATTTGTAAGGGACAGGCACCATCACATATGGATATTTTGAGAAAGGAATAAGCGACAGAGCTGTAATGAGAGGGAGGACAGTAAGATGTGCACAAATTCAAAAATAAACAGTCTGAAGTATTCCTTTTGTAACAAAGTACGAAGGTAAGTGAAGTGCCGTAAAACCTACATAGAATCTTCTCCTCCCCCTCCCTACCCCACCCCCCCTTCCCCCACGAAACAACCCATGAATTATTTTGTAGCTATAACCATAGTTAGATTTCCGTTAGAATTGGAACGCTGCGAACATCGTAGGTTCTCTTGTGAGCGTGGAAGATTCAAACCGTACACGTTAGGATATTAATGTTTGTGGAAGGGAGATTTCAAACGTTTTATTTCTGTGACCTAAGCGTTGAAGAGTAAGTACTAACTTCCTCTACTATCCGTTGAAGTATCGACAGGAGAATGTTCACCTAAAAAAAAAAGATTGGAAGATTTGAATATTGCAGTTACGAAAGCGCTTGTGGATGCGAAATTGCAATACAAGGATATAGAGCAGGCAGTTGTCAGTTATCTCTATGGAGGGACATGCTGTGGGCAGCGTGCTCTTTATGAGATTGGCCTTACCGGGATTCCAATCTTTAACGTAAGTAACTCGATGCACAACTATAATAAAACTTTTGTATTCTCAAAAACAAAACTTGTGTTAAAAGAACAATCTAAGAGGAAAAATGCTTATTCTTATGAAGATTCGAGATTCGATCGACATTACCTAGCGAATGGTGAGCATGAAAGCTCCTCATTTGTTACCTTCGCATAATCTTGTTGAGGTAGGGCAGCTACAGGTGTCATTGAAGAAAAGTTGAACATGAAAAGGAGACATTAATCACAAAAGCGGAAGACGTTTCGTCATTATTAGCTTGCCTTACGTATACAGTCCAAGGATCCATTTGCGCGGTGCTCATAAACGAATTTCGCAATCGTCGTACTTTCAAAAAACCAAATTTATATCAACAAATAATTTGCTTCATTACTCTATAGTTATGGAAATTTTGAACTTCAAATAATGACAAGCAAATCCGATGCTACAAGAAATTAATCAAACATATTGTAACTTATAACTTTGTTAAAAACTTTTTCACTTTATAACTGTGAAAAGTATTTTGCCAGGTGAACAACGCTTGTGCAAGTGGTTCAAGTGGAGTTTATTTGTGCAAGCAAATCCTCGAAAGCGGTTGGTTTTGTTTGGTTAAGTGCAGTCGAATGTTGGTGCTTACGCGAATACAAATGCAGTTCCTGCTATTAAATTCCAATCGCTGACTTCGTTTCCAGCGAATTTTCTGACGAGTCCATTGCCGACCCGAAAAATTCCTTCAATCGCAAAAACTAAAAATTTCACTATTTTTCAACATTGATAGGGTCACAGAATTTTGTTGGATCTATTAGTGGAATTATTTTGATAGACATACATTGATTTTTTAGTAAGGAAAAGTTTGTGGAAGTGCAACGTTGACAAATCTTGACATACTTTCAAAGCTTGCTCTCGTGCAGGCAATGCCGATGTGGTGATGGCAGTCGGATTCGAGAAGATGGCCCCTGGTTCACTGGAGGCTATGCAGGGGAACATGGACGAGCGGGCGCAACCGGTCGAGAAGCATATCGAAGTGATGGCAGAAACTTATGGTCTTTTTCCTGCACCCATCACCGCGCAGATGTTCGCTAATGCCGGCAAGGAACACATGGAAAAATACGGTGGGATTTTTTTGGAATAAGTAAATAATAGAATGGCAGAGTATGGTCGGGTGCACCCTTGACACATCCAGAGCTGAGGCATTGCATATCAGAAGTAGCATCCTGAACACCAAAATGCCCTCAGCTTAGGAAAGAGTGTTAGCTGACCCTAATGAGCGGTGCTTTCCGGTGATTTGTTGGAGCATTCTTAAAACGTACACATCATGTTAATTCTTCCTCCCCTATGAGAAATTTCCTCAAACTCTTCTGTCATTTGCGCACAGAAGACCACGAGATCGAATGCCGTGAAGTGAGTACTTGGAAAATCCGGGAGTTTCTTTTATTAATTCTTGACTGGTCAGCAGAAGACGGAGCGAGTTAAATTCCTTCACTTTTTAAGAGAAAATAAATCAAAAGAATGGTAATGGTGTGCAGGAAGAAAAGAATTACGATTTCCTCCTGTCTTAATTGCTTGGCTCGGTAGGCAGCATTTCGTTGCGTTGCGTTATCTGTTTTATGCGTAACTAAAGCGTGTTATTAAACATCTAACTTTAGAAAAAGTAACGACTCATCATTAACTGCGCTTCGTGTTCCCTGCAATTTAGAACTGTAATCGTTTTAACTGTGTATTTAGGAAGCGAACGAAATGAAATGAAAATAAATGCATTAATGATAAGGACATTTTTAAAAAGTTTCTTGCTTTGGAGATTGGTAGATAATAATTTTTTTTTCTTGACCGCCACATTCCTGAACCACTTAAGTCTTGTTCGCAAGTTTCAAGTGTTGCGCCATCGGGAACTTTATTATAAATGCTGGTGACTTTTTCGTTTTCTTGCTTCAGTTATTTCGTTGTTTTGGAGCATTAACGAAAATGAGTTTTTTGTCGGTGTTTATGCTCAAAAGTCTTTCAAGTTTAAGCTTTCTGCAGTAAAAAGTTGATAAGCAGAAAAACTATGTTCCTGACTAAGAGCATTAGAATGGCAATATGTTATCGCGTTCACAATTTTCGGAAAGGAGACAGAGCACTTTGGTCGCCTCAATAAACTTTAAAGATACGACATAGGAAGTATGAAACAAATGCGGTCTTAAATTTTGATAAACAAAACAAAGAAAGACAAATAATAATTTATGGAGAAAAGTTGGCAGAAAGTGATGTGATTCTCACAGATTAGCAATCAACTTACATGTGAAATAGAATGAACGTTAATATTCGTCTGATTTCAATTAGAAAAAAAAATTCTAGAGAACGCATCGGAACGTCGTATAAGCAAACACTAATGCGTAGCGTAGAAATTATCGAAATATATACAACTTTCGACCTCCTCCAACATTTTAATAACAACTTATCGCTAAAGGTTTTGCACATATTGGTTTCGCTAAAGGTTTTCACACATAATCGAGCCCGAAAAAGGCACCAGAACCGAACAAGACAATACGAAAATCTCCATCTTCAATGCTGATACGTCGGGAAATGCATATCTCAGTAGACTACTCTATTCCATACACTATTTGCTGTTGCCTCACTTGGCCTTAGATGCTTTAAAATGGGTGAATATATGCATAGAGGCTGTATGTAAAACGTTTCCGTCGTGAGTGCGCGATCGACCTAGTTACCAAAAAACTTGCAAAATGTTAGAAGTATGGTGGACTGCATTTTGAAAACTAGAGAGTCGCTATAATCTTAGACCATTCGTTGGTACATTCTGCACAACACATAAGTGCACTTCGTCAGCGTCGGTGTCGGTTGACGCAACTCGACTTTTCGGCATTTTTCTCCAGGTGACGGCATCAGGTAACGTGGCACCATCAGAACGACTAGGAACATTTTTTACGATAGTTAAATCTGAATTAGTTCATTCGGAACATGCTTTATTGATATCGATCGAAAAGTGTCTTTTTGACGAGTTAATCATTTTTACGTTTGTGCCATAAACAACTATCGACTCGAACGACATATAAATTACCTATTTGAATCCCATAAAGCTAACAGTGGTTTTTCACTCTACTGGATGAGTGATAGAACAGAATACCTGATAAGAAAGGATTCTGTTAATTTCTCAGCGAGCAAAGCGAACGAAGAAATTTTTGAATTACCTTTACAGTTGTTAGCAGTTTCAAATTTAATAATACATGGAAGGGAGTTTTTAGGCTGAACTGTCTAAATTGAGAACGAAATTTTTAAGGAAAGATCCAGTTAGAAAAACGCTAGACTAAGTAGACGACTTTCATTTCCTTTCAGCGCGTCTTCATGCCATTTGCGGCTGAACGTTTATATGCGTTTGCGCGTATTTCGTAGTTACCCATATGCATCCGCAGGGGTGGCTGGAGGAGACGAGCGAGGCGACTGCATGACCCCTCCTGAATAGAAGGCGTAAACATAACGAAGAATCGAAGCGGCTTTAAATAATGAGATCTGCCTTTTTGGCATGCTCTGCGTTGAGCGCACTATATACTCACAGAAGCAACATTGCGCATCAAAATCCCGTTAATCGAGCAGAAAGTTGCGTTCCAATCATTCATTGACACTGTGTGGAGACTTCAGATCAAATTGTCGTCCCTCACACTCTCCGAAAAATTGTGGTGGGCGACTATATACCCCGGCAGGATTTTCAGCGCGAAATATCTACTTACCCTAAGCGAGGTGGTTTATCCATAATTAGGAAACAGTGGTTAAAATTTTCGACCGACAAACCAATCGAGTCAAGACAACTGGGCTTTCTCAGAAAATCAATAATATGTATGGCGCGAACTCAGGGTATGTAATTTACCTAATCCTAAAATTTGGTAAAGGCCGTCGTTTCATTGTTCTGTACCGCTGAATGAGTGTAGGAAAGAACAATTATGTGACCTTATTTCTAATTACTCGATCTTCCGACAGTCACGTAAAATTTGTGTTTTTGGTGAGGGATGGATTAGCAGAGCATGCAGTGGCAGTGAAAATCGTGAGTATAATTCTACACCTTCAGTTTCCTAGTGCCTGTCGAAGCCTAAGCTCACTAACTCAGTGATCAATCAAATATCAGTACACATCAGAAAATTCCCTGAAATGCTAAGCAGCAGTGATCACTGAGTAGAAGCACTGTATGCATAGTTTTGCATGCTTAATGCACCGAAATTTGAAAAAAATATAAAATATGTGAAAGAGAAGTGCAGTGCATCAGCACGTTCTCTATGTGTATGCATTTGCGTTGCTGTTTCGATGTGCTTCTCGTTACTGCGTTTGTGAAATTCGATTTTTTATACCACTAAGTTTTCAGGAACAAAGCGTGAACATTTCGCGAAGATAGCCTACAAAAATCATCTTCATTCGGTTAACAACCCGTATGTTCCATTCATTTCTAGTTTTTTTTCTTTAACTCGAAATTCACTGTTCCTTGTAAAAGCCTCGATCATTACACATGTAGTCATCGAATTTCCCCAGTAACGTGATTGGCCAAGGTAGTCGAAAATGTCATATCTTCCGTATGCCATCGTTTCGCATATGGTGAGAATCAGCTTGGTCATTCCAGTTGTCTCCAAAAGGAGGCAGCGGATGTTAGTAAGTCGCAGGCCGACTCCGGGTTGGGGTCGTAACGGACCGCAAAAAATGAAAAGAAAAACAGAATGAGAAGAAAGGAAGGGAAAGATAAAATAGAGTAAACAAGGCTGCAAAATCAAGTCAGCTACAAGTTAAGTTTGGAGCAACCAAGTCAAAGAGGTTCGGAATGTGATATGCTCCTTTATGTGGATGTTTAACGTTTTAGTGAAGCGATGTCCGTTTTTTGCTTCAAGTAACTCATGCTGCATCGTTTGGAGGAATGCCGATTTAAAGTTGGGACAATTTTTCACCGAGATTTTTAAAATCCATCTCCCACAATTCTTTTTTTCAATCTCTCTCTTTCCGCTTCCTTACTTAGTAGTTGTTTGTATCGTAAAATTTTCCGCATAATTTTTTTGCATCGTAAAAATTTCCACGTAATTCTTTTGTGGCGTAAAATTTTCTGCATAATTTTATTTGCGTACCTCATAATTCGTAGTCCCTCGATAAGGTGTACTTAATGCGTTGTCAGTATGTTTTAATGCTAAAGCTATCATGTGTTAAGTAACACACTCTCAACACAATAGTGGCTAGCATCAAATCCTTTCCTCTTTCGGAAACAAATATTCTGGTCGAACGAAATCATTTTACGCATTCTTTATGGAGAGTGTAGGATGTTTACCAGCGGTTTTTGTTTTATTCAAAAATTTCGACATAATTAAGAGCAATGTTCTGAAATCTGTTGTTCTTATTGTTGTTTGCCGATATTGTTTATGATATTCGTATAAAGATCTTTTCCGCTTTCAGCAACTCTCAGTTCCAAAAAGCGTACACTCTGGAAGAGGTGTTAAACGCGCGAAAGATATACGATTTTATGGGTCTTCTTGAATGCAGGTGAAAGTTCTTTGTAGGTGAAAACTTCTTGAGTGAACATTTCATGTATTATCGTAAAGCATTAACGATTTAGAATGTTTCATTTGGTTGAAGTTACATATTTTTCTTCATTTGTTGTGGGTGTAGAGTTACCATAATTCATTCATTTCGACTGTTCAAATAAAAATCTCCAAACGAATGGAAATTTTTGTAAAAATCTCCAAACGAATGAGGTTTTCGTAAAAATTTCCATAAAAATCGATATGGAGCATGGAAGATTTATCAAGCAGACATGAACAAATATGAAATCGTAGGATTCCATTCATCCACGTTTTTTTAAATCGGAATCCTCTTGCTGAATCAGACCGTACCGAAATTGTTGAATGAATTTTCGAGCAAATTCGATTAGGATTGTGGATATTGCGGAAAAAATTTCAAATGTCATAGAATGAGCCTGGTCTGAGTTCTCGAAGGCGTGAGGTAATACCGTTTTTCGACATGAGGGTTTCCTTACAAAAATTCTGGTCAGTGCAAAATATTATGCCGTCCTTTGGTACGAGATTGAGCAAACAAATAAATCGGTCGAGTCCTTCAGATGACTGACTCAGACACTTATAGAGGAAGTGGATATGATAAGGATCGCTGCATTATGGTACAGGCAAAAATCGGCATTTATCACAGATAATGCAAAGTACACGTTTCGATTACTGCGATATACAACATGGAAGGTCGATAGTCGGTGCAACAATTTTATTAAATGGCGTTAAGCCGCCCTATCGTCCTTCGGCTACCAACATATTTATATTGTGGCTGGTGACTCCTGGTGGCATATTTTTAGTGTGACGCTGCATGGGCAAAACAGAAATCTTCACACGTCGTCAGTATTCTGTAGCACATACCAAACTGATATTAAAATGAGCATTGTGGTATCCTTATGCCACTTTTGATGGTTCGCTTCTGTTCACACGAACCCTTTTTTTTCAGTCCGACATCAGATGGCGCAGCAGCGGCCGTTTTGTGCAGTGAGCGTTATTTGTTGCAACATCCTGAATTGAGACCGCAAGCTGTCGAAATACTCGGTATGCATGTTTGGTTTCATTTATTTATTTAATAGGGTTGTGTGCTGAAAGCGCATGTCTGATCCGTCAGTAGGTACGGTTAGTTTGTACTATCTTGCATCGAAATTTGAATGTGCTAAGGTGTTGATGATCTCGTTAAAGGCCTGCACGGTAAGGATTCGAATTTAATCGTGACATAATTCTAGAGTATTGCAAGCCACCGAATATTTCCGTCTGGGACGGTGCGGATCGTGCTTTCCGCATTGATGAACTTCAAGCGGACGCCGTTGTTTTGCGTTGTTCATGGAAGTCGGACCTCCGAGGTGTTGTGAGACAAAAAACGTAGTTCCACGCACATAAAACTAAGACTTTAGAAAAACAGTCTAAGAATTATATATATATATATACATATGCATATATATGCATATAGGTATATGTATATATATACATATACATATATGCATATATATGCATATGTATATATATATATATGCATGTATATATACATATATATGTATATACATGTATATATATACATATATATGTATATATATAACGTTCTTCGTCTAGGTATTGAGGTGGGGACTGATATGCCATCGGTTTTTGCTGAGCGTTCGAATATAAAGATGATCGGTTTCGATATGATACGCAAAATTTCCGCTGACCTCTACAGAAGAACCGGAATAAACCCTGAAGACGTCCAGGTACGCTCATCTTTTTCTTTTGCATCGAAATCTACCTAGGAATTCTTCATGACATCAGATGTTATGTAGGACCGTGAGATGATATGTGTACATTTTGATTAAAAGGTTCATGAAACTGAATGAAATAAATATGTTTCTATCTTTAAATTTCAGTGTGTGAAAAAAATGATCTCAATGAGAAGCTGTTTGATCAGTTGGAAGACCACTTCCACATTATTGTTTACAATAACTAAAATAGCTGCATATCTGATACCGCGTCTTTGTTGTTCAGACCTGTTCAAAAACCGCTTGTTCACTACTTCCTTTCGACTGTGTACTCGGGTTAGATCGTCGTGAGTTGACTGCATGGCGAATTATCTTCATGAAATTAGAACGCAAACGTAATCGGACGGCGTAAAGAGGTTACGTATGCAGAGTTTAATCATACATTCATCACAGTGTTTCGTGCATGTATTTTTAGTGATTCAAGAAGCATGAGATTTTTTGCAGTATATTGCTCTAATTTCGCCTCCTTGTTCCTAAAGTTTGTTTCGATGCTTGCAGTTTTCTACTTTTTTTGCAGTGGATTGCTGAGAAATTGAATATTAAAATTGCGGTAATCATTAATCATATTAATGTTCCAGGTGATCGAATTGCATGATTGTTTTGCACCCAATGAGCTGATAACGTACGAGGCTCTTGGGCTTTGCCCAATCGGTTTGTCACTTATCAAGCTACAAAATATGATGCTTCCTTAATAGAAGGATTTAAAGCTTAGAGCATTTACAGATTTGGGAGGAGGCCTATTTTGAGAGTCGGCGCATATGTAAATGGTTCAATAATGTCATAATCGAATAGTTTTCCAGTGTTCGTTACTGTGTAACAATTATTGTAACGCTCAGTCATAAGAGGTATTCCAGGAATTGGTTGAGCCCATCGTATCAGCTTACGCCCTCTCGTCGAGGCGTTTATCAAAAATCGCACGTTCTGTTGCCATGACACTGTAGTCATGAAACACAATCATGAGTAGCACAGAAAGCGCTTTTTTCTCGATCAGATTGCAGCGCATTTTTTTTTGAAACGCTCAAACGGCCTTGAGATCTTAACGTAACAATGTCAGGAGCCTTCATCTTTAGAGATGGCTGGAATTCTGATCCGGCGCCGATTTGAAATTCATATTTATCGGTCACACTTGCAAGGAGTTTCTTTCATGAGGATGTTCCGAGTAATGTTCTCTTAGATCTCGTCCTTATAAAACTACTCTGTGCATTGTCGTACAGGCAATTCCGACTTTTTTGTTCACTTCCTCATGTCAACTTTTGTTTTTTAGCGCAATGTTTTGACAAGGTAATTTAGAAAAACTTTCTTGTTTATGGTTTCTTGACGTTCTCTTTTCAAGTATCCTTTATCGTTTATTCGTTGATTATGAAAAAAAGTTGCTTCAGGTAAAGGTGGTGAAATCGTTGATCGGCGCGATAATACGTATGGTGGTAAATGGGTTATTAATCCATCTGGAGGGCTTATTTCAAAGGGACATCCTATAGGAGCAACTGGTAATCCTTCGTCAGGTCTAAAAAGAGCCATTTAGAATTCCTCACATATTCGATGCTTAATTTCTGTTTTTTATTATTTCTATTTCAAAAACTGACGTCTCTCGAACAGTCGCATTCATAACATACATCAACGGTGCCGAAAGCTGTCTGTAAAGACTTCCTCGTAAATGTATAAGACGTATTTCGCTTTGTCGTCGTATCCATTACCAGTTATCTGTATATTCGTCATGCCTAATTTGCGTTTTTGAAATCCATCCAAAGAAGGTGGGCTTTAGCATTTTAGAAACTTTCGTTCCATAATGCTAGCAGCTTGTTTCAGCCCTCTTGGTTAATTCTCATCTTAGAGACGGTGACATATCGGAATGTTTATTTTCTCAGGTGTTGCGCAAGTTGTCGAACTATCAACACAGCTGCGAGGTTTAGCTGGCCGACGTCAGGTTCCGAACTGTATGGTGGCCGTTCAGCACAATATTGGTAAGACGGTTGAGTTAATTTTTTTGAATGTTTTGCAGTTCGAGCTACTTTACATGTGTGTTGATATAGTCAACGAATATTGCATTGCATTAGAGCCTTATATAGGGTCATCGATAGTCTCCGAAACAGGCGAAGAGCTCTTGAATTTGTAACACTTTGACTTTGAGATCTATGGTCCGCTTGGAATAGTGGATAACAACTTTAAAGTTTTTAGTGGCTAATGGACAGGCGCGATTGGTGTCAAAATGGACGTCGAGACCTGGTGTGAGTAACGGCTAAATAGAACAAAGATATCCTTTTGCTTCAGGTATCGGAGGAGCAGGTGTTGTTGCGATGTACAGGTTAGCAGATGGAGCTGCTACAAGGGCGACTGTGAATGACGTCGTCAAACCCAGTGCTCAGACAAGATTCGCTAGCGACGTGATATTTGAAGAAGTCAAGGATAGGGTAGCAGAAGTTCGTTGCTTCCTGTTTTTAGCTTTCCGTTAGAAATATCGTAAAACTTGCCTACAGTATCCCTTAGCCTCACAGTATAGACATACGCTTTGATTATAGTTAGCGCTGGAACTTCAGCAAGAAACTGAGTTCAAAATTAGTTGTATTGTGTTTCGAAAGGATAGCATGAAAAACGATTCCCTATGATTGTTCCGAACTACTGGCATCGTTTTATTTAGTAATAAGGTCTTCCCTTTGTTCCCTCCATGACAGTCAGTATCATGACGCATTTAACCGGCACAATTTTACTGTGTGCTACATTGTGCAGCTGTTGAGCACATTGACGTGTTAGTAAGAATGATTCATAGTGATGCTTTATGGAGTCGTTTTGTTGATTCAGGAAAAAGATTTGGTAAAAGCGTTGAACAGCTCCTTCCGCATCACTATCACGGGCGGACCCAATGGAGGCGTAAAGAAATGGACGATAGACTGTAAGGTATCTTGATTTTAGTGATTCATTTGAGCAGTCAATTCATGAGAACAGACAAAATTTTTTTGTCCGTTTAGGTGAACTGCACTCTCATCTTGCCAAACAGTAACGGTGGTATGGTTCAGTGAATTTTATTATCTGCAATCCCACATCAAAAGCTATGCGCTGTGGCGTAACAACAAATGAAAATAAAGAACTATTAACGAGAACAAGTATGTCATAAGGAGCATTAATATAGACGATTATTCTGTTACGTTGCCATGAAGTGTTCTTGAAAATTGTATTACCCTGGCAAAAAGAATGCAAGGGATAGGATAAAAGTGAGGTTTGGATGCATAACACGATATCACTTTAAGAAACACACTCTGCAAAGTTAAGTGACAACATTTATTAGTAGAGCCGCAAAGCATTAGTAAGCAGGCTTGGCGCTGCTAAATGTAACATTTCTCGACTGACACGCAGACCTTTGGTGGGCCTTCTGTTTGTTTCAATATTTGAGGTTCTTCCAAACGGTTTCATTAGTAGCAGTGCTTATAGCGAGATCTAGGCACACATGCGCATATGCCATTCATAAGACTGGAACAGCTGGATAATTAATTGTATGGCAGGAACACAATAAATTTTTGCATTATATGGAGTCCGCAATCTCCTTTCAATAATAATTTAGGTGGAAATAATTAGAAAACGATTTATGGGCTTATTTGTAAAGAAAAAATGCTTTACAATATGGTGATTGGATCAGAGAATGGTTTATCCCGATGATCTTCCTTTAATAACAGAGTGTGCCACAGCATGTCAAGGTTACGATGCAGAAATTTGCCATCATCATCAAAATTTTGATGTTTTTTTTGAGTTAGCGGTTTGTTTTTTCCCAAATTATTATTTTTGAAACATTTGCTTGTAGGTGGCGAACTTTTGGATTTTATGAATGAACCTATAATAGTGTTTTAAGTCCTTCTATGAGAGGTAAATTGGTTATTCGCATAAAAGCTGTCACTTAATGTATGCATTTTTTTTGCGTTTTTTTTTCAAGTACCTCGCTGACTGACATCAGTTGCACTTTTTAAAAATATGTTTCCCGTGGCATTTTTAACACTCTTGTTTTTTTTTCTCCTTTTAGATTCAAAATATGTAGATTCATTTTAGATTCATTTGCTTCTCTGTATGACTTTATATTTTGTTGTTCACATTTTCAAATTTTAAGTCTGATCCACCGTTTGTCGGTGAACGCGTTGGAGATGTTGACATCGAAATAATAGTCAGCGATTCCGATTTTATTCAATTGGCTTCCGGAAAACTGAAACCTGATCAGGTAATGTTGATGTTTCCGTTTTCTAAATAACTTCATCGGTAAATCTAAGTGACTTCTCGCCAATTTTTTTTTGAGGTGTATTCGTTCAAACCAGAATAACAACCACCTGCAACGTCACCATTGTTGTTAGTTACTCCAAAGAGTTCTTTCTATGTTAAGAGCAATTATTCCACTTTTTATTTTCGACGTTGATATTATTCAGCGGCAAATCAATAGCTTCTTTTGGCAAATGCTTTGCTGCTGTAAAGTAGTCAGTGACATATTTGTTGAAGTTGTTATGGTTAAGAGGTTTACTGGCTTGTTTGAAGTAGCCTATGAGATAATAAAAGGAGAGATTGTATGCGATCCGTATAGAGCAGTTACTTCATATTTGTGCTGTGTACATAAGGTTACTAAGTTAATAAGGTTAATAATCTAATTTGTATATATATATATATACATATACATATATATACATATATATACATATATATATATACATATATAGATATATATATATACATATATATACATATACGCGTTTACCGAGAAATACGAAGTGGCGAAGAGGGCACCTTGTTGTGCTTTTAGATGTTTTATCGTCTTTATCATTTTCTTGCACAAAATCTCGATGGTAGTTGAAAGTAAAGCAATGAAACCAGTGGCTATGGTGTATGGGGTTATCGTTTTAAAATATTCACTCGTTGCAGGCATTTATGCAGGGACGAATGAAACTGAAAGGGAACGTGGCGAAGGCGATGAGGATACGATCGTTGCTGGATCCAAAATTGTTAAAAGCAAAATTATAAATATTCCCAATTTAATGTTCCCCTCCCCCCACTTTCTTTCGGTCGCCGTTAGAACTTTTATAACTGCGCCTAGTACTGAATGATTCTTCTTGTAATGCTCTCATAATATTGGACCAATTTTTCACATACATCAGTTTGTGCTTCGTTCTGGGCCTCTAGATGCTAAGCTCATCATTGCTTTTGCACTGAAATGTTTCGCATAAAACTTTGAAGTGTAGCTGAGCACACTGGTGTTCCCAAACGCATGTATGTGCAAAGGTTTGGACAAAGTGTATAATACTGCGATGCTGCATTGAAATCTTGTCATCACAACTGTTGAGAACCATGAACTGATTCGAAAGATTAGGAATTGACCACAGACTGGATTCATAGGCCAATATAAAGCGAGCTAAGATCTACGTGACAAACTTCTGGCGACAAAAAAAAAAACGTTTGTAACATTTGCTGAAAGTCATAGCCTGCTTTAATACAATGTAGGCTTTTCGAGGTGCTAAATTTTCTCGTAGTCAGCATCTATATTTGTCGACAAGCTCTCAAGAAAAGTGCTATGAAATTGACGGGTTCTCTCATTTTTGCGACTTCGTTCGTATTTCGTATCCAGTTGTTGCCATATTTGCGAGAGCATGTGATGAAGTACGCTAAAATGCGCTAAACAATCATTTTTGAGTGCTAAATTTCACCAAATGGGAGCACAGTTTACTCGAACATCGTAGTTCTATTGCATTCAAATTATGCAACTGGTTGTTAAGTTGAAGGCGACAATGTGAGGGATTTAATCTACATGATCAAACTGGCAAGGTTCTATGAGTGGAGATCCTTGAGCAACTTTCAAAAATATTGCCGTGTTTAACCGCCTACTTTCTCGAGATATGTACCTTAGCCTCTTACGTTGTCCATATTACATATGAGGTTGTAGTATATGGTTCAGAAGGAGAGAATCACTAAGGTAAATAGCACACTTTTCGGATGTCGGTAATTGGGTGATAGTTCGTAACTGGCTTTGGCGCCAACGACGAAAATACCGTTCAAACATGTTAAACGATGAGTTTTCGACCTGTTCGCGGTAACCAATACGTATGTTCGCTTGTTTCGTAAGTTTACGGCGCTCACACCATTTCCTAATAGTCGATTAAAGTGATCAGCGTTATTAAATAATCGATTAAAACAATTAACTGCGTTAAGTAGTCGGTTGTGAGGATAAGCGAAATACCCTTTAGCGCTTTCGTTTTGTACTTCTACGTCTCAGAATGTGCTGTGTCCACTCCATTTCTATTTCTACAAATTATGACTATATTTGGTGCTTGCAATTATGCGCTAATGATGCACCTCATTTGTGCATTGCGGAAATAGATTTATCTTAAATTTTTTCGTTCAAAATTGAGAAAAGCGAAAGAACTTTTATGCTCTAGCGTGGCGCTCACTGGTCAGTGATAATCACTTCAAAAATCGACATAAATAAACAGAAATCTGATTGGTCACTGAGTCAAGCACATGGATATGCGATTGGTGGCGGGCACCACAATGATTTGCGCATGATAAATTTCTTGGAAGAAAACGTCAAGAATCGTTTTTGTTTCGTTTCTTTTCGGTACGTCCCGATAACAAATGAAAAAGACGTTATTTGAACTCGACGGCTTCTCCTAAGAAAAAATGTTCGTTCATCGAATTCATCGATGGGATTAGTTCCTATCCGCATATCGAAGAAGTTGAGGTGAATATAGCTCAGGATGCAGCTGTGGAATATCAGGAAAGTTGTTACTTTTGATAGTTATGATATGTGCTAACATTCTTCGGCTATGAAGGTATGCAAAACATTCTAGCCACTGCTGTAAAGAATAATTTATAAAATTTTTCATTTATAGTGCTTAACAAAAATCTCAGCAGAGCGCTCATGCTCACCAGTAGTTTGAGGCATTCTTCATTTTCGATTATTAATAGAGACCAAAATTTACCTTTTTTTTCATTTGATTATAAAAAGGAGCTTTTTCTAAAGTTTCCTATGAGTTGGTCATAGAAAACAACTTTCCTTTAAGAACTATTTCGATGCTCATTCATGCAGTTAGTGTAATTCGTTGGTTTAACAAAGTTCATTTTATTCTTTAAACTTTACTCGTTGGTTTTATGGAATAAACTGCGTCAAATTGATTTCATCGGTGCTCATTGATGCGTTGAGTGTAAACGGACGGTCATATGCAGACGGCAGGTTGAGCATAAGTCTCGTCAAGCTGTTGTTCATTTTTCGCAGTAACGGTGGTGTTAACATATCAAGGCAAAATTCTCGTCATCCCATTTTTCCCAATTTTTTTTGTATCGCGGTGCAATCAATCATTACGCAACAACCCAAAGAAGTAAAAGTCGGCAGCTTATATGAGCGTTTCCATTCTCATAACGCTATCAACAAAAAACAACATATAGAAACGATATTTCCTCTAACTTTTGTTTCATAGTGAAGCAAAAAAAAAAGGATGGAACCATGATTTCGTCCTTTATAAACCGTTAAACATATGAACAGCGCTCTAAATTAATTTGTCCAGAATTTGCCTACACCGTTAGAAAGTAGTTAAAGTCAACTTGGAAATAGCAGCTTTCAGTTCTAACATTTCGGAGATGTCCGCTTTCATTGGTCATCACATGAAATGTTCTATAAGCATCAAAAACGAATGATAAACATCAGTCACTTGGCGAATACGAAGACAACGAATGACAAAACAATATTTTCTTCCTTTGTTTGACAATAAAACTCGTTGAGACAGCCAATGGAAATCCTGGTTAATGAACAAATAGTATTAAAGATCGAAATGTGTAATGGGGCTAAGTGTTTTGGTGCAGGCATAGTTTGCGATGAACGAAATGAAAATCAATCTTTAGTTTAGTTGTTATGCGGTCAGTTCCCATTCTGATACGGAACAGTGAAATTGATGAATCTTTTTTTCTTCAATGAAATCTGTTACATAAGAAAAACGAAAGCGTTTCCAAATGTCGAACGGATAATGAATCCTTTCGGAATTCAATAGGTACAACAATATGCTCATTAAGCCAAGCAGAGCAGTATTGCTGCTAGTTGTTTACTTGCTCTCATCGATTATAGGTGCAACGCCTTCGACATCGTATGCGATCACTGTTCGCATACGACGCTCCTTGATCAGTAGTAATTCATCGGTCTATTCGTATGGGTAGAGATATTTACTTAATTGTCTATTGTTTGCAATTTTTACGTTACTAGAAATGCATTTAATTTACTCAGCATATAGCCAGCCTATTGGAAGGAAGTCAGTGTCACATGCAGATGTAACGACTGATTCGTACTGTTTGGTACAATTTACCACGCGAATTTTGATTGCTCGAAAGGAAACATTCCTTTTATGCAACCGACATTCATGCACTAACTGCACCTTGAGAGTTTCGTTGATCGTCTATTATTTGGCAATTACTCCTCATCTACGCTTCGCACGTGGTTTATGCTTTTTCGTCTTTATTTTTATACCATGTATATGTTGCATATATAGTATATAGATATACAGTGTATATACATAGCGTATACATACTTTATATTTAAACTCTATATAAATGTATGAACCTTTGTGGATTTTGTGTGCTTTAATGCTTAGAAGCATCTAAAAGCATCTTAAAGCGTATAATGCTTTAAGGAATTTGTTGAAAAGTACTTGGACGCGGGCCTCTTTACGGTGTCACCGCATATGACTAGCACTTACTACTCGTGAGCGTTGAAGTAAGCTTGTGGCCGAAGGACCAAAGCATTACTTTAGTGCTCTCATACTTATCGAGACAGCACACGAAGAACAGCACTTTTTTTTGCAAAATAGTGGACAGGAAAAGCGAAAAGATGCTAGCCGTTTACCATTCTTCCGCTAGCGCGCACAAACGGTATTCTCGTTTGTAGCATTGTGCATAGATGGCGAGCTCTCAATGTCTATGTGGCGCCTTCTCCTTCTGCTCAGAATTGAAGGGATTTTTTTTTTTTTGCATGTGACTCCATATGCACACCATAACGTTTGATATATTGCGATGATCGAGTAGCCAACTTTAATCTTTTAATTTCATCGCTTCTTAAACCTTTCAATTCGCATCATCATCGTCTATTGTTCATACGTTGTTTTTAGACCCCTGAGGTTTTTGCATCTGTCAGCTTCTCTATGTTACGAAGTGCTCAGGTGACGAAATTGTTTCGTTTTTATCGATGCAAAATCTGAGTTCAAGAAAGAAATTCTCTGACGGAAATCTCATTCAATGTTGAAGAAAGGAGCAAAGCGATATCTTTCGACGTTGTTTTCTCGTCGCTGCGTTAAAAAAACCTCCCAGCGCAGCTTTTGTTTCTATCCAGTGGAATTTGCTCATCATCCCAAATATCCTTGGCGCATATCGGATTCCAAGGGTGCTAAGCGGATGCTTTACTACAACATATCCATAAAAGCATCCGTGCTTCCTCCAGAGCGTTTAAAGACTGGGGCAAAAATGCATATTGTGTTCAGTGCCATGGGAATTCTGGTTCACCGCGATTTCAGTTGTGAAATCTTTGTAATGCGGTGTTTTCCGAGCTTATTTTCTCGTTCTTGCTTTGAAAAAGCCGTCATCAACGCAGCTTTTGTTTCTGTCCAGTGTAATTTTCCCCCTTACCTCTCCTACGCTTCCCTCTCGCTTCGCCCTTTCCAGTTATTTGTGAAAGAGTGGGATCCGTTTCATTGTACTACTTCTGTCTAGTTCTATTTCACTTGAGGCACCATTTTGATTGCACTGAAGACATGCTGCCCACCAGAACACAGTTTATCGCCTGAGCAAATTTGTTTGTCACCCTGCAAGAGTTCAAATCGAAAAGATTTCCGTATTTGTGATTTATGTAGAAATCTGTCTTGATGCAGGTAACGTTAAGTATTCCTTTCGTCAACAACATAACCACTTCTGCACTTTTGCTGTTTCGTTACTATGAATTCCTAGTTATCATTTCTAATTATCGTTTAAGGTGTGCTTTTTATGTTGCAAGCGGTCCTTTCTATGCCACTGTCCTTGCATTATTTCAACATCGTTTGCTTGATCGGCATTTATTTTTTAAATGTTCTTTTATATTCATATAAATCTGTGACCTAACCGTTACAATGAACCCATCTATTCGTCCCATATGGATCATCTCAAAAAATGGATTTCAAGTGGAAAAAGACAAGTTGTCCACTTTCATAATTTAAGCGCAAATCAAGTACTGTCGAGAGTGGGTTTTGCTGATTCGCGTCATGCTTTATAGGTGGTTTACAGGTTACGCTCATACAGGCTTAAATCTAATTTATTTCACAAGTTACGACTGTAGCACAACGAGGAAATCACCTTCTTACCATCTATCGCGGAGGTCAGAGTTATTTCCGACGTTGGCTGTGACCTGGCGAGGAGAGAAACATGTTCCCATCATCGTATTCATGTTAGCCCCTTGAACGTGCCAGAAACGAAAGATGCCTTTATATTGCGCTTTTCTCATTTATGCAAGAATTTCACTGGTAGGAGATAGCCAGTTCTTATTTGTTTGTGTAGCACCGAAATTGTTAAACAAACCCAGAAGGCTTCCATTCCCATAAGATTCTTTTTTGTTGGCTAAGAAAGTGGGTTGATCGATGAAATTTCAAATGAGATGATGATCAGCAGTGTTCATTTTTCAGGTCGCTGCTTCATCCCATCATTTAACTAAGCTTATTGGCTAAATGGTGATAGCAATTGTTATTTATGCTGTGCTTGGTTTTGTGCTTCTTTTATTTAATATTCCACCATTAGTGGCCATCCTATCTACACGCGATCTGTGCATTCGTTACGGTGTGCTTGCTGCTTTATTGCTACCGTGTTGCGTTAACGGTCAGTGAACTCAATGCTTTCTTCAAATGAAAGTGGGAAATTTAGAAAAGCGAAATTTTTACGTGGGGAAAGTCAAAGCTTGCGGTGCCAATTTTTTTTTCGTGTGAAAACATTTGAACGGAACGACGATTTGGTTCATGATATACATTTCAGTCGGCTCGTTTGATGTTTCGGGAAAACTGCCGGATCATGAAATAATGATAGCAAATAGTGATCAGTCGTTAAGGTCGAAACAAAATGGAATCTGAAGCTGATCAAGCAAGCATCACTTATAAACTGCAATCACCTTATAAAATGTTACTTTTGCTCATTGGCCATGCAATTAGCGTTACGGGATTGGCTGAAAAGTAAATAGCCGATGGTCGACAGCGTATGCAGCTCGTATGAAACATGCTGGTTGTTTTCTCTATAGTATCTTATCGTTTACGAAAAGAATGGTCGCTACCATATTTCGATTTCATCATAATCCGTCCCCAAACACCGTTCGCAATACTTTGCATTATCGTTCTCTTTAAAGGTTCTTGTTTGCTTTCGTTGTTAAACAGATCAACCAAACATATCGGGCAATTGCAAATCGAAAGCAGATTAGCTAAATTCCATAGCGCTTGTAAATACCGTTCGTGCCTTATGAGAACGCTCATTCATGCGTTGTCGTGTGTAAAACGTGTACCATACGCGTAAACGTATCGTACACGTCATACGTTTTTTGCTGCCAGCCGAGATAAACGCAAGAATGCGGCGTATGAACGTCCAATCAATCCTGAAAGTTTTTGGCAGATTCCCGATAGTTTTTTTCTATCCAGTGGAATTTGCCCCTCACTTGGCGAAACAAAAAAATTCAGTATGTGCTGTCTTTCAAACTTGCTTTGATCTACGCTTGATTGCATACTCAAATTCTTAAAATGATTTTCCATTTAGCAGCATATTATTTGAGTTTTCATCTAGCAGAGCGTTATTTCAGAGGGGGAATTCGTTTGGGAAATACGATCGCCTCCAATGTTCGTACACCGTTCGATGAGTGCGGCACGAAAGTTTTCTTTCCACTGAAACGACAAAGCGATATGAAAGCACAGTTCGAACATCATCAGCGAGCTTAAGAAAGTTATTGCTGTTGATTTCAGGAGCGCAATGCATCGGTCAGGCGATTTTGCGTACAATTATCAATGCTGGTACATACAAGCCTGTGCAGCATAACGCGATCGATTGCTTCGCTAACGTAAGTTGATGATGACGGCTAAACAGTCGTATGCAGTTTATGAGGAAGCATCGATATGCCATGCGGTTGTGGAGCAGAAAAATATAAATATTGCACCTTTTCCCTGGATCAGACTGTATGTGAAGCTCATGCTGTCCCCGTAACGTGCGCAGTCTCGTACACAATTCAGAACGGTGAAATGGCGAAATCGATGCAGATGGCAATAATCGTGGCGCAAGTGATTCGGTACACGAGTGCTGATTTCAAACGTTTAGTAAAGTAGAACAGATTTATTTCACAATTTGCATGAGTGCTTAAATTGTTATACTTCTGGCATAAACGATGCTCTTATGTTCGATTGCTGCGCTAAAAATGCTCGTCTTAATTTGTACATTGATCAAATGACAACTTCTCAAACCATATATATACAAATAATATCAAGTGAAGAGGTCGATTCTGTTTCGGTTCATGAAATGCAGATTGGTGAACATAAGAACCTTATCGTACCTGTAACGCTGAAACAGAGGTGGAGGGGTGTGGTGGAGGTGGTGATTTCGAGGGTAGGGACTAGCCCTCAATCAAAATTAAGAAGCCCATATCATTAGTTGAAATTTTAAAAGCGTCACGAAAACGAAGCAATTTTCAAAAGAAAAAAAAACGATGATAGTCGGATACGAAAGATGTACAACTTTCATTAAACGAGGCAGAAAAGAAATATCTTAACGATGGACGCTGTTATGTCGATATCTGAAAACGCTTTTTTTTTCGTTCTGTTGACTTTCAAAGTGTCACGCAATCTTCCAGATGACTGATAACTAATCATCTGTAAACTTTGAACGTTTCGAGAACATTTGGTCATCTTATTGCAATTAGCTGGAACAAAGAATATTCGAAGGCGTTATGAACGGAGTGCTCGAGATTCTTATGTCAACATTAAAATCACTAATTTCAAACGGCTATTTTCGAGACAATCGAGCGAAAGATGTGACGCATTTCAGCCGTTGGTTCTATTTGATCAGTTCACGTTCACAGCGCTACCCGTTATGTTGATGATGAATAGTATAGACCGTTTACTTGTGCTCGTTGCACCACTCAACTACTACACGTCAACAAAGATGTATATTGTCGTTCAAGTCAGCGCTGCATATGCTTTCATCTTCTTCGTTTTGTGCGTTACGGTAATTTGGACTGCCATATCGCAGCAGAAAACTATCGCCATTTTTTGCATGTAAGCGTTTCTTTAAAATTTTATTTGAAGGATCTTCCATCAAAATCGCTCTCGGTACCCCCATTGCTGACTCTGGATGATTGCAAGTCACAAAGTTCCCAATTTTTGAGGGGATACCGGCAAGTGCGAGGTCGTTGACCACGGTATAGATTTCAGATTGTTAGAAAATTTTCAGAAAATTAGCGAGAAATATTTTTGCTTTTATCTTTTAGCGCTTTTATCGCATCAATCAATTCCAGGTTACCAGGGGCGTTCTTCGCGGATTACTTCGATACATCATGGACCTCATGAACTTTAGCGCAAAAATGGCAAATCACAAAATTCGACCCAAAAACTGAAAGCCTGCAAATTTAATTTTTAAAAAATTCAAAACGCCGTCAATTTCTCAAAAGCCTGTGGAGTAAATGAGCGAAGTGGAGAACTCCATCGTGGATCTGAATTCAAATGCATACGCGAACGATGTGGTGAACCAATTAATTATTTCATAAATTCACATTGCAGAGATATCCTTGTTCTCGAAGCGACAGCACACAGATGAGTTCCTTTCAACAAGGATAAGATTTATGCAAAATCGCTACAGTTTTAGATTTTCAGTTACTTCGAATACTTGCTTGCCCTCGCACCCTCTTCCACATATTGTTTCGTATCACTTCGAAGCCACCTTCTTGGTTGGTATTCTAGTAATTTTTTAAAGTCGTTGAGTTGCACTCTGCCATAATCAGCATGCTCAGCAAAAGAGGGGTGAACGGATTGAACTAAGATTTGAATGCATCACGCAATAGGATTTTCTTTTAATTACATATTGTGAATGAACTTAAACAATATTACGCTTTAAAAAACCAATAAATAAACCATGGTTACTTTAAGACAAAGTTGAATTAGCAAAAAAATAATGGATTCAACTGCAGCACTGGTTGCACTCTCAAACAAGATATGGCAATGGTTTTGGCTTAATTAATGAACGCAATCTCCGCTGCATTTTGCATATCAGATCGAGAACTATTTCCATGAAAGAGATTTTGATCGTCGCTTTTGATCGCCGCTCTCGTCAATAGGTTTACTGCTCACGATCACCATACTTGGGTTTGTAGCCGGGATACAACAGAACGACTTGTGAAGGACGTAAGCAAGAAGTGACCTCGTGGGTGCCAATGAACTTTACGAACGCTTCTCATCTAACTGCCCGTTTATTTACTTCTCCCTCAAATACATTGGCCGAGCGAAGAATGAACGAGACATTTAGAACCACCGACTTTTTTAAAGCGTTGGAGTCATGCAGTTTTGCATTCAAGAGTTTTACCGAAAAGTCCTGGCAATATGAAGAATGAATTCGGCTATGTACGCCAAAAAAACCGTCCGAATTTTGTTGCATAGGAAGTTAGCAGATTTCGCAATACGGATTTTTTTCCGTTACGCGAAATCTATAATGCTATTGTCCAATATTTTTGGCAAAAAGAAAACTCTTCATATCTTAATCAAAACGAAGCAAACATTAACCAAAATTTTCACCGTGAAATGTTTCTAGAGGTCAGGACAGGGCAAGAGACTGATCCAAAGAGATAAAGAAGTGTTTGGTCAAGGTTCAGCTCCGCCGCATTGTGTTTAAGGCAAATGATGGAAACTGCCCGACTGGGAGGGGGCAAATATTCCTGAGTTCATCGGTTCCTTGGCGAACTTCTTTGAGGTAGTACAGATTTGTTAAGAGCGGATAAATTAGGGTGAAATTAAGCACGCGCCCTGAACATAGACTATGTCGACTGTGGTTTCGGTGCTTACCGAGTTGACACCTCCGGACCGAGAGATAGTCGAGCAGATAGACGCCCAAAGACACGATGTCCGCAATGCGCGTTTTGTAAACTGCAAATTTAAGAAAGCGCACGAAATTAATCGTTATTGTGAGCGTTTTGCAGCTGATCGCGCTCATTAAAATTCTAATATTTATCATTCGCTTGTAGTTTGTGGAACTTGCCTGATTAATGGGTGAAGCATCAAGACGGATGTGATGCCAGCTGCATGGATTCTTTTATAACTAGCACTTGATGCACTTTCAGCCCGTCCGGCTACTGTTTTTACTTATTCTGATAGAGAGTGTTTAGGTCCAATTTACATAGCTCATATGCCTGTGCCAAAACAGTTTCTCCTAAAACTCACCAAACAGAGATGTCTTGAACTACTTAGACAAATGGTGGGGAGCCTTCTGTTCAACCATTGACCAGTTTCAAGACATAGGGTAGCCAAAAAAAAAACCGTGCTGCTGTCTTATGGGCTAAGGCATTTTAAAGGACACTAGGACATTTTATCGGGGAAATATCATAGCTTTCCCCATCTTTGCAGCACTTTGCAACGAAACCAAGTCATGAAACTTTCGCAGCACGTACTGTATCTGCAGGGACTGTATACTTCCGGAAGTTGTTGTTCACTCTGAAAGATGCCTCAACCTCCCTTGGGGAAGTCGTATTATCATTGTTGCGAAAGGCATGCAAAGGCAACTGTAATTTCATCGATTCCCGTATCGATGCAGCTGGCAATCTGCCCACGCATGATTGTTTTGACCAGTTTCAGAACTCCTAGTGGTTAGCCTGATGGCGATCCGTCAGGTAAGCAGCTGGGAATCGAACCCAGATCTTCCCGCGTACGAAGCGGGAGCTCTACGAATGAGCTACAGCCATCCTATTGTCATTGTTATGCTCCCTAAATAAGAGCAAAAAGAGAACAATATACGTTTTTGATGTTGTTGCGTTTAGCTGCCAGGTGAAGTCTTGCTTACAGGATGTAGCTTCTAGCTTCTTGAAGGAGTTTATTACAATCGATAGGTCAGGGACCCTTACGCATATTAAAAAGATCCAGCACATTAAAAAGATCCATTTGTTTATCCATCTGAACAACTTAAGGGGATATATGAATAGTTTCACAAATCCGCAAAAACTTCCGGAGGGACAACACAATGAACTATAGCACAGAAAGACGAAGAAAAATAAAAAGGCCCTGTTGAAATTTTACAGCACTCTTTTCAAACGCTACCACTTGAAGCACATCTATTGTCCAGTTCATCATCGCGCTATTCTGCGCTGAATTGAAATGACCAAGATTGCTACAGTCAATAGTCATGCGCAATTAGTATGTTTCATGAAAGCGCTTTGATGCCGATTTGCTTTCACAGCAAATCCTTCACTGCGGATATGTGAAGCAATATCAAATTCATGTACGCGCTGTGAGGTCTTAAAATAACCCAGTCAACATCTACGCGTCTCCTCAGCTCTACAACCTAGTCTTGTGATTAGCGGATTTTAGCGAAATCGTTGAAAATATAATATCTGGTTGATATTCTCTCGACGTAGAAACTTCTTCAGACTTGTCCACTTTTGACTAGGTAGCATATGGTTGGAGGGAAACACTGAGAAAATTCATTCCCGGACAAGAACAAACAAGACAAGACCGCTGTACCTAATAAATCACGGACAACTATTTTGCTGCTGCATATATTTGTGAAGTTAGCCCATACATTACACTCATTTTAAGTGAAGTTTTACGGTCCAAAAAGAGCAAATAAGAAAAACACTTTCAACCACCGGCGCATTCGTTCCCTTTCAAGAGTGAGGGGCGTATTCATGACGAAGCTTCAGGAGCAAGAATAAACAAGAATAAACAGTTGCCCAGAAAAAACGCTTTTTTGGAAGGTTAAAAGAAGTTAACAAGGGGGAAATAGTTAGCTAAACATGGAGGCGTGGAAGTTTCACTCTCTCAACTTTTTTAAATTTAGGAGGGCTAAAGCTGTGTGTGAAAGAGAGCTTCGCATTGATGAATTCGACCTCCTTGCAGTCCGCTCGCCTTCCCATTTCAAAAAAAAAAACTTAAACTGATAGAAAAAACTTAAACCGATTTAAACTGATAGAAAAACGATTGCAGGAAGCCCGACTACATACCGAATGAGCTGTTTCTGGCGTTATTCACGATCAGGGTAGTTGCGGCTGCTCTAAGTATAGTGATAATGATAGCTGCATTGTTCAAACTACGATCGCATTCTATAAGGATCGCCGAAACTCGCAGTGACGTTCAAATAAAACTTTTCATGAAACGTCAACGAAGCTACACCAAAGCAGTGCTCGTTTCGTGTTTTTTCACTTTTGGTAAGCAATCAATTTCACAATATGCTCCCATTTTATCGAATGATCTCGAAAAAGAGCCGAAGTATAACTTCATCAAACAAGTGTATTTCATGTGTTTTCGTCGTTCGCATAAAAACTTTGGTTGTGCTCAGTCAACTAACTTTGGTTGTGCTCAGTCAACTAACTTTGGTTGTGCTCAGTCAACTGACTTTGGCTGTGCTCAGTCAACTAACTTTGGTTGTGCTCAGTCAATTCTATTTGGCTGTGCTCAGTCAACTAACTTTGGTTGTGCTCAGTCAACTGACTTTGGCTGTGCTCAGTCAACTAACTTTGGTTGTGCTCAGTCAACTGACTTTGGCTGTGCTCAGTCAACTAACTTTGGTTGTGCTCAGTCAACTGACTTTGGCTGTGCTCAGTCAACTAACTTTGGTTGTGCTCAGTCAACTGACTTTGGCTGTGCTCAGTCAACTAACTTTGGTTGTGCTCAGTCAACTGACTTTGGCTGTGCTCAGTCAACTAACTTTGGTTGTGCTCAGTCAACTGACTTTGGCTGTGCTCAGTCAACTAACTTTGGTTGTGCTCAGTCAACTGACTTTGGCTGTGCTCAGTCAACTAACTTTGGTTGTGCTCAGTCAACTGACTTTGGCTGTGCTCAGTCAACTAACTTTGGTTGTGCTCAGTCAACTGACTTTGGCTGTGCTCAGTCAACTAACTTTGGTTGTGCTCAGTCAACTGACTTTGGCTGTGCTCAGTCAACTAACTTTGGTTGTGCTCAGTCAA
>JPKZ01001930.1:442006-470769 GCA_000803305.1 Toxocara canis
ATGCCACCATCTGGGATTCTAAAACGCGTAGATTAAAAACCGTCCATAAGGAGATTAGTGGAAGATCAGATTGTTCAGAAAAATTGAATAACACTTTATGTGAAGATCACTGGATGTTGTAAGCTGCAAAACAGGCTTTTCTAAATTCGGTGGCCCAAAACTGTCGCGGGACGCTTTTATCAGAACGGCCACGTACTTGGAGTGCCACATACGATGACACTGATGATCGATAATGACATCGCGACCAATAATAGCCGAGTGCTCGTCTACTTTATTTTGCGAATAATGAAACCTAAATGCAATTTGTATTTGTAAATCGCGGCAAATTAACCAGGCACCTCCATATTATCCCTCCGCCCCCCCTCCTCCACAAAAAAATACAAAAGGGTCTCATATCCGCGTTTTCAGTCTTGCCGCAACGCTGAGCAAACTCAGCCAAAATTTACCTATCTATCTTTTTTCATCAATACGACTGTGAAATGATAACTCGTTTACTTTGTTATGAGGCATTATTCTCCCGTTGCGTTTTTGGGCGTGTTTAACGTCCTACAGATGTTACGCGTGAAAGGGCCTGCTGAATCAGCCTTATTTTTCATTTAAGGCAGCCGGTGTGCATGGATCTCTCAAAAGGGACACACATGACACAGCAATAAATAATTTATACTTTTCAATGTCTCATTGCATCTCACTGACAATGAACGACGATGTAATCCTAACGGCCGGTTTACTTCCCGAAATTATGGTTCCAATGCCATATCGATGTTGGGTGTGATAAATTGCTCTCACCGACTCAAACACGGACACCACACTGCAGCAACATCTTTGACGAATGCGAATTTTGCTTTCATTCCCTATGTGCAATGTTCAGCGCACAATAACGAGTTTCTGAACTGCGACAATCGTACGCGAAAATCCGATCTCAAAGTTACACTATTCGGTCGCATTTGAATTGCATAAATATATATGCAATTCAACTGACAGCAATTAACTGAAATGGCCGATGTTTGTTTGTACTTCATAAAACGAAAAGCTTCTACAGTAGAAATCTCTTAAAGCATTCGAACTTGTAGCAAAATGAGTAGTGAGCAAATGGATTGAACGTCAGGAGGTCAGCATGATTTACGCTTTAGCGATTCACCTATTCAACCAGCCGGTTGCGTTAAACTGGTCACAGATGACAAATATTCATACTTTATTTGGCTCAAGCATTTGCAGCAATCTTCTGCCTATAACTCATATATTTAGAATTCAAATTAATGAGAGGAACAACCTAACCGTTGGTAGCGCACGAGAATTCCTTTTTGAGGTGGCTTAGCTTCTTTCATGATCGACGAACTGCTATGAAACTGGATACAAAATGCTGGCACAAGATGCATATTTTATTCCCAAATCTTATGCTTGTATGTTCAGAGGGTTCCATGTAGGTGGAGCGAGTTTAGACTAGTGTTGCATTCCATGGATCTGAATATTACATATCCTTTTCGCATCATCTATGCGGTTTAGACCTGATTAACATAGATGTCTTGAGATAAGCTCCCAACATATTTTACTAAGCGAAAGATGCTGACTATATTTAGCATTTCCTCATAAAAATTAAGCATAGTTCATGCAGTCCTAAACAAACAAAGCCCTTTTTTATTGCAGTTTATAGATACTGTTTGTGAAATTTCGGACCTTTAGGTTTCCCCTTTTTGGACTGTAACGCATAATAGAAATCATTTTCATTTCAGATCCGCTAAAAGACTGAAAATGATAGGGGTCGATGGACGTTCGATAAAAACCGATCTAAAGTTCACTGTTTTTTTTAGCAGTAGCAATTGTTGCATTGTTTTCATCTCTTTTGCCTCATCAGCCAACACTGAAAGCCTATCTCTCTCGGGCAGTTCCTTTGAATATTTAAAATCCATTGTGTCAATGCATGTAAGGCTTTTCAACTGCACTGAATATGGACTCTTGGCTCAAATGAAATTGTGGTGAAACGGAGAGAGAGGGAGAGAGAGAAAGGGAGAGGGAGGGGGAGAGCGATTTTGACGACCAAATATCGTGCAGTACAGGAAAAGTGTTCGGTCCAAAGCTAAAAACTCTTCGCCATAATTTCGCTCTCATTCAGTTCGCGAATAGGAATGCTGTTGAGATTTGCAGGCTTCCCGCTCCGCCATCCTCATCCCCCTTCTCCTCTCATATGCAGCATCCTTCATTTGCGTATCTGCACGATAAATCATAAATTTTCCCGTCACTCTCGTTCCATCTCCCCTTCCCCATTCCACCCGAATAATGGACATTGAGATGGCGGGACAGATGACGGAAGAATTATGATATACTGTGCTGATTAATGTCTTTTATTAATTTTGGTCTCATCCAGTTCATAGAGAAGTTGCATTCAGACTACATTTATGCATTCCTTTCCGTTGCACTAGATTAAGAAACAAAATCAGGGCACCTGTAATGTACGCATGCACTGATATAGCGTGCACGAAGGCACGCACATAGGAAACGCGTTTTTCCTTTATTGATCAAAATTTTTGTCTGGGTTTTCGTGTGAAGCAAAGAGTGACTATAAAGTCATAAACAGTGACCGCTAGTTGTGCCTCTGCTTCAGCGGCTTAAACATGAACGTCCTGTCGTTCTGATTGTTCTAATCACCCAACCATTATAGTTTAGAACTGTTTTATTGACTTCTTCTGTGGCACTGTGATTAACCACCTTATTTGGCCTTCTTTAATGATTAGCTGTTTGGTATATATGTGCAACTAACGGCACTATTTTTAGATGGTAATGACATCGGCAGCAGTTGGATACGCAACCAATGAGTTTTATTTCTTTTTCTTTTTAAACTCCAGGCTGCTCGCTGAGCTACCAGAAAGTTTGTGGTGCCAATAAAGAAGTTTAGGGCTATTATCAACAAAAGTTGCATCTTTACATGAAACAAAGACAACGCCCGTTTTGGTGTTCTGCCAATCTGGAATAAACAAACCATGTAGAGCAGGTAAAGGCTTAAAATGTGTCCATGAATGGAAGTCTGCTCCGAAAGACGTGCGGCTCAACTTGAAAACTTTCACTGATGGCAAATGTGAAATGCTCGAGTTTTTCGGAGCGCGTCTTTTGTGCACCACTTCTGCGCGGAATTCACATGCGTGTTTGTGTGGAAGCACCCAGATGAGTTGCGCTGGTAAAAACAGTGAACAGTTGTAAGGGTCGTTCGACAGAGTGGTGGATTGGTGAAGGCTGTGTCAGTAACATAGGTTGTTTCTGGATTATGCAGCAGTGCTACACGTCATGTCAAGATAGTAAAATCCAAGTGCAATTGTTTAATAAGCGCTGTGCAACTGGTATGAGGCAATGATGAAGAAGATGCGCTTGGTACAGACTAATACTGATCGTTAGACTAGTGCTGCATTTAAACTGTGCGCGGTACGGGGTGAATGTTGTAACGATGGTAAAGGAAATCGGTGAACATCGTGCTAGTGTTAAGGCGAAAATAAAGGTGGTAAAGGCAGTTGGTGAGTACTGTGAACGCTTAAACGCTGTGCCACTGCTGCAAATGATGATGCAGGTGAAACTCAAAAAACCACAGGTAAAACTTATAGCAACTGTCAACGCAATCCCTTCTCCCCTTCTCCCGGACTCTCCTAATCTCGGACCTTACAAGCTATTCTACCAATCGGCAATGAGCGCCTCAATTATGAAATCACGGTAACTAAGTTTCGCATAACATAGACATACCCAGTACAAATCTGCGCTGAAAAGTTTTGCAAAGCTCAGCTCTAGTGCCGTGATTTGTTGCTCTATAGTGTACGGTTCAGCAAATGATGCAGAATTTCGTCCGATCGGAGGTGGAGATGCAGTAGGAAATGGTCAAGTGTTTCGCAAATGTGAGCTTTATAAATTAAAAATAAACGCAAAAATAGCACTTCTCCGAGTCTAACAGAGAAAGGTTGGTTGCAGCTGAGAGGGACGGTTTCTTTCCACTTTTCTTTTACCAGTAATTCAGCCGTATTACATTTTACGCACATGGTGCGCCACCAAGCATCCTGAAAGTTGAAGCCTTTGTTTGGAGTAGACGTAATCGTTCGACTGGAACCCAATCCTGGAGATGTGTGAAATACGCGGCCACCTGGAGATTGGGCGAAATATGCGGCCACCTGGAGCTCAGCTCAAAACAATACGATACTGTTTCCACAAAACGCACTATGCATCGTTACTTGAAACGTTTTATTGTCTTTGAAGTAACTGGAGCGGTCCGAAGTAAATCTGACATTGGTAAAACGTTGGTTAATATTAATTCATTAAATGTCGCAATGACGTAATTAATTAGGGAGGGATATCAGCAAAAATGTGGCATTTCCCTAAACAGCTTTTCACGCCCATATCTCACTTTTTACCAATTACGAATCAAAGTGGCTCTATGCATGCACGCATCGAGAGAAAAAGATTGCACGATAACAAACCACAAAGAATCTTATTGTTTAATTTTTAATGGCAAGAACGATATGATGCGAAATTTTCGTGGCCATTCATGCGAAGCAAATGAAGTTCTGAAATTTAAACATTCGACAGAATGGGGCTCGAGAACTATCGGTTTGAATTCACAAGTTATTGTGGCTGTTACAAAACACTTTAAGCCCCTACTTTAAACTCTTTATGTTCCGTTTCTTTCATCCCTTCAATACTATTTCGGAGGTTCTCTGAAGTTTGAGAGCTACATCGCAGCAAGATGTAGCTAAAAAGGCACGGGCGAAAAAAAATTGATGAGAGCTGAGACACAAACAGTTCCTTCTTTCAACGGAAACAGAATGAATGAGTGTCATCTTTTATTAATAATTAATCACTTTATGAAATTTTCGACAATAATCGAGGAACTATGCTAAGCATTAACGTTGCTGCAAATAATTTCTGCAAATTTTGAAATTTTTCGCTGATTCATCTTTCTTTAGCCAAGTCCATGACGACATCGCTGAAACGGATGGAGACGAAGAGGAAGAAGAAACAAAAGAAAGTTTTTCCTTTCTTGGCCAACGTCTACTTATTCATCAGAAGGTCTTCCTAATGAGTAAGTACTGGCAGGTCCGAAAAGTTACGCGTTCCGGCAATGGCTCATTTTACGAAATGAGACGAAGTGATACGTAATGGTGCGTGACCGAGGAACGATCTTATAAAAAACAATGTCCTAGAGTGTCGTTTCTGTTATAAAATCACGTCAAAATGTTTCGCCGCTCTTGAAAATCCCGTATCATTTCAAATGCAAAAAGATGCCCCTAAGCAGTATCACTTTGCAAGCAAGATATACGCGGGCCAGCCCTTGAATGCGCTACGTTTTAAGTGTCGGCCTTGACTAAACGGGACGCATAACAGTCCGCGACTCTCCACGGTCTTGCAAACGATGCATACGCTCTCTTCACCTGCCGGCTACAAGAGCTATTCACTTGGAGATAGTAAAATACCTGTCAGGCCCTACACGTAATTAGACGAATTCTTATCAGAAATAGTCACCCTACCAGGTAGTACAGGATCACACACCACGCGTTGATCAAACAAGCATGCAGAACGTACTCGCTATGCGATCACTTGGCGATTTATCACTCCTTCCGTTCCATGGCAAGGATAAGTATACAAAGAACTAGTAGGACTGACTACAACAGCGTTTTGCAAAGCAATCGGCAGAAGGCTCTTGAGCGAGGAGGAATTCGAAACGCTGATAACTGAATGCGAAGCCATAGTGAACAGGAAACCGCTCACGAACGTGGACTCCGTCATCGGAATGGTTCTAGTAATTCTAAGGACGGTTGACTTGTTCCGACTGCAGGCAGTCCTAGCAGGACGTGAGCTAAGGTTTGAAAGCAGTAAAGGCCAAGCCTACACGGTGGATAATCGAGGAAAACTGACTGAACTCTGGCTGACAACAGCCAGCGGCTTACACTGTTTCTCGAAAATATGGACGCGCGAGTATCTGATAAGCTTCCGAAAAATGCACAGCACGGCACCCAGCAGCCCGCCAAGCCATTAACCGAACACCACTGGAAAAAGAAATCGTCATAGTCGCAGAGGATGGTCGGCCAGGGCTGGGCAAAGTTGAAAAAGTGCACAGTGACTGTAGCGCAAATACAAAAGCGGCATACATCAGAATGCCAAGCGGTCACGTGCTAAAGAGACCAGTGAACAAGCTGCACCCCCTCGAAGTGTCGGAAGAAGAAAAGGAGATACGAGTGACGCCAAGTACGAAAGAATTCGTAAAACACCCCGCAAACAAGAATCAATGAGGGTGGAAGAGAGCGAGCGGAGGAGAACGGAACCAAGCAAAAAAACTACCGAAAGAACGCCCCAGCACACACCATCCAAAGTCCTAGTGATGCGAATCGCATTCCCCGTATTAGCAAGAAACGCCCCGATGACATCACCGTTTCACATATGCGCTAAGCATGGCCACAACTTGCACGGGAGGATACCCTACAGTTGTAAGGAAATCCGCGAGAAAACGCACTCTTCCAAGCAAATCGTTGAACTGGGCAGAACGTTCAACTCGGCTACTTCCACCCACCTTCTGTGCAAAGTAACACATACCTCGTACGCAAAGCGCTTCCTTCGATGGAGTTTCGCTGTCGCGCGTGACGAAACGACAGTCCGCAACATTACTGTATCGCAGTGCTACGAGATGCGACAGCCAACCGGGCTTAGTGGCATTCGTCTCGAACCAATCGACAAAAAAGCCGTCTGAATATAGCTGCGGTTGGATGAGAAAATGATGTCATGGGTCAGCATGACCACCGCATGAAGCAAGGAATAGTCAAATGGTAAAATGGCTCTCAGACACCGAGATAGTTCTTCGGGATCCATGAGCGCTGGGCGACCGATCAGTGCTCTGATCGAAAGCTGGGAAAAGTGACCGCTCGAATATCAGAGCGACTGGTCACAATCCTTTTAGTGTAAGCAATATTTGTCACAGCCAAGGGAACTCAGAATGAAACGAGTGCCACCAAAGCGTGTGAATTTCGGGGAGCCAAAATAATGAAAAACGGACTTATTATAGAATTCGATCCCCAAGGATAACACTTCCGAAAGGGATCAAATCGTGTGCTCATCGCAAGAACACTCTTCGTCGAACAACTGTCTGGAAAAATCAGTGAAAGGACCGATGCCTCCGCGAATGTTGAACTAAAGTTTCAGTGAAATAACCTCAGTGGGCGAGAATAACGAGTGGCTCGAGAAAATCGGCACAGAACTTGCGGAGAGTACAATGGCCTTTTTCGGCTCATCGAAGCTCTCAACAAAGTTGAAACAGCCACGGCAGCGTGAATACTCCTTAAACGAATGGACATCGCTGTAGAAAATGTCGGGGACTTGCTGAAAGTGTTCCCGCGCAAGGCGGAGGTCCTAGACGTTTTCACGAGCCACAAAATCAAGAACAAGTGATATCGAAATCTCCCAGCACGCTATCAGAACAGGATTCTGTTTGCTTATGCGAGGTCATGAGAAATCTGGCGTAATCAGAACGAAGCAGATCAAAGGACTGTCGAAAAATGGATACGAGAAACAGAAGAAAAGGTAGCAATTTTGAACACGCTGCCGTTCGCGGACATGTCCGTAGGAAGGCATCAGTGAGTGTAATCTAGAGGAATCAGCAGGCTTGGGCGCAATCTCCAGAAGAGAAGCAAAAATGTATGGCGGACGCTGTGTGAGAACAAGCGGATGAAATTATTGAGGTGCCAGCGAAGGAGTTGAGAGGTTCTCAGCGAAAGTCGCAAAGGAACGCAAAGACGTCCCCTGCATTGGCGATGGATCACGGTAGCAGCGATCGCTGTGGCAACATCAGTCGGGTGCGTCGCAACGGTATTCTTCTGCCCACAACATAATCTTTGCCTGCCACAATGTTGTCTTGTACGCCAGGGTCACAAGAAAACAACGAAAGAAAGTACGCATGGGTGGGAAGTGGGGGGGGAGGGGAGGCAGAGACCCCCATGAAATGACAAAGGCCCACGGGAGTGTCGTTATTCGCGAATTCCTTTGCAGGAATCGATGGCGTCACTGGATAGCAGAAAGATGCTAGTCGTTAAAACGGCGTCAGCGAGTAGCAGAAACCAACGAGCTACCAGCAGAAGCGAAAAACAGAACAACGGAAATGACGGCAAGAAAACAAGGCAGAACAAAGACTGTGGCATGATCGGAAACGAGCAGTGGAATTGAAGGCAGGGCTGGACAGGAGAAAGGAAATGTTCTGGGTTCATCTGGGGTATTCGGTTTCTAACAGGCGACCAGGTGCGGCATGGTCCGAAGGGATAAGGGAAGGCTCTACCTTTGACGTTTCTGTATCCATTCTCCCTTTGTGTCTTCAGATATCACTCTTGTTTCATACTCATTCATCCTCACCAATTCGACTTCGCCAAATATTCGCTTCTATTCCCTGCGTTGTTCATTTGTTCGCTACTGCTTCCAGTGTTTGTCGCCTCGCCAAACAACCAACCAAACAAATTAGTGATCACTGAGTTTTCTAGTCATTGCTCTTTACAAGAGTGATTTTCAAAACTAGCGGACTGTAGGAAAAAAGCTTTAAGTAAAGAGTAACCAAATTTCTAAGCGAACTCCTTGCTTTACGACGACAGTGGGATTGCACTGGCTGCTCAATAACTGCCACTGAAGTTGCATGATGAGTGTGGTTATTTCTTATGTAACGGTTATCAACCGCTATATTCACCGTTTTGAAACGACTTTGCCCGCATCTTTTCATGTGCTTCTTTCTATTATTCGTTAAGGTCCCTGATGTCATAAATTTTGTCATTAGGCGTGTTGAATTTTAATCCATTTGAATGTTACGTTTTTGAGCTCTGAATCCAAAGCTTCATGCTGCTGTAATCAGCTTCGCTAGCTCATCTCTCTCTTTCTCCCTGAAATATGCACAGGGTACATACAAGTTTGGCTACTGGCTAACATCGATTTCTGATGACGTGTATTCGCGAAAAGGCAATTAATTTATAAGCAACTGCACAAAAATGTCATGAAGTGCTATACAACGTTGCGTTGGTCTTAAGGTCGACTGTTCTACGCAGTCTGAACTTCACTTTGCCCCTATCTTGAGCCTTTGAAATGAATAATAATAATAATAATAATAATAATAATAATAATAGTAATAATAATAATAATAATAATAATAGTCTTTATTCTTTATTCACATGAATAAAGAAAACTGCACATGGCAGTAATGTAAGTTCGTCGCGCAAAATTCCGTCGCTGAATTTCTTTGCTCAAAGATATTAACAAGTGACTGGATTTTATTGAGGAAATGACGAGTTATGTCTTTCGTCTATTTTTAATGGTTTAAAAGTATTTTTGAGCGGCTTGCGATTCCACTCCACTGTTACTTTGTTGCAGTCACTGTCATTTTCTACTCCTGTTTCAAACAGTTATCGTATTGGTCTGGGCACCCTGGCTGAGGCTTTTTTGACTGGATTCTTTCCTTCTCGATCCCAGCAAATCATTGCTCAATATTTTCATCACAGCACCGTGCCCTTTCAAAACATTAGCTGCGATGAAAATGTAACGCAAAGTTTGCTTCAGTTTCCTCTCTGTGAATACAATCATTGTGAGAACAAATAGGATTCAGAAATTAATATGAAGTAGAATAAACAATTCGTCCCAATGTTCGATCCAGAGTTTAAAAGGTTACAAAATAATTCAAGTTAATTTGTGAAACTAAAACAGAGCAACAAAAATTATAGAGCTGAGGGACCGCATTTCAAAGTAGAATAAAAAGTTTTTGAAGCTCTTGGAAAGCAAAAACACACGGCGTTCCTCATGAACTCATTCATTTTAAAAAATGCTTCAGAACCACTAATCTCGTGGGATGTGAAAAGCATTGAGAGCGATCATGCGATCTGCGAGATACGTACATTGCACATATACATTCGATTAACACATTTTGTACTTCTTACGGTACTTTTTGTTATCGATGAAGCGCACTCTCGTTTTTATGCCTTAAGCAGCCTGTTCGTTCTTAATTTTCAGTTATCAGGACAAGTTGTGGCACAATCAAATGTCATTTGGGAACCTAATAAATCACATGAAACGGTGACGAATAATAAGTTAGCGAACTCATATGTGTCTCTCATTCATTCACTAAAGCTTTTTGTAATTCTCTCATACAGCGCTACTCACATTCATGCTCACACTAGTCATTCAAACTTTGACGGTTGCTACCTACTGTCACCCTCATTTTATGTGAGTTCGCATTTTTTTAAACACTGCTTATCCGAGAACCCCTTCCCCTCCCCCCAACGAGAAAATAGACAGGCTTTCCGGAATTACGTGCGCCATAATGCTCTGACAGTAGCGTTTTGACATATTTTTTTACCGGAAAGGTTTTACGCTTACTTGATGAATGAGTGCACAGCATGCGAAAAGCGAGATTGTCGAGCATGGATTTTTGTATGCAAACAAATTAAACGTTACCCGAAAAAGCGCTAATAAGCAAACGCTATCATCACAAGCCACGAATGCTGTCAGAAAATGTGCATTTTTTTCGCGTTTCTCGAATCTTCTTTTTCGTTAACAAAACTGCATTAATTTTGGGTACGTCTACACAAACATCGAAAGAGAGGTGAAAAGGTGGAAGGAAATACAAGTGAAGAGAGGTGAAATACAAAAATACAAAAAGAAAACTACCATTTCAAGTGTAGTTATCCGTCGTTTCGCCATTGCTACGAATTATTATTTATTTATTTCTCTCTAAATTAATTTTTAGCTTTGCCGACTATGATTATTATTAGTGCTTAAAAGTCAATGTTGCAGTAGGAGTTGCGCAATTAAGGTGAACCAATTTCGAAAAAGCTTCAGTGTTATGATGAGAAATTTCTCAACAGTTTCGAGAATTTTTGCTGTTTCATTCTCCTCTAAGTGGAAATTCATGGAAAGTGATAGAAACGCTGTGAATCAGCATTTAATTTTGTGCATGTGCAGCGAACATTTTCAGGATTGTAGAATATCCTACCTCTTATCAGCGACTCATACATCGCTTATGATCATTCTGGGCACCTGCTCCAGATCTAGCTAATGGTTCTCAAGATTCGCACGCATTTGTTAGGCCGATTTTAGACAAGAATAACGTTCAGGCTTGCTGAAGCTTTTTTTGAAACCCCCATTATACCTTTAAAAACAGCTGTTTCTTAATTGTGCCGCAAGTATTAATAACATTAATCAAGCTCGAAAATTAGCTCAGAAACCTTTCGTATAGAGGAAGATCTCAACATGCTCGCCACAAAAATGACCTAAATGGAGCACGGTGTCGATTTGAAAACAAGCAAAAAGCAGAGCTATAATAGTGCCAAAATTTTAGGGGAAAGGATTGTACGTGCGAATTGCTCTCAAAAGTGGTACAATCCTGTACTTGTACCATCCGGCAGAAATCTAATCGAACACTGCCTAAGACATAAAGTTTAGCTGGACACTCTATTTGTGATAATGTGCCGAAGAAAATGCATCCATGCCTACAGTGCATGTAAATGTGCTTTCGCAAATTGCACACACCTTAGTCAAAGATGATCGGAAGTTACTTTTTTACGCGGAGCCAATTGACAAAAAGCATTAACTCCATAAAATGAAAAAAACTGAAGCCCAGTTCAGAGTGACTATGAAAGAAGAATCAAATAACTGCTGAAATAAGCATGGATCAAGAGCTCGTAACTGCTTTAAGAAGCTTTCCGAGACAGAAATGTTATAGGCTTCAACAAATTGAAACGCTACTTCGAGAGTTACGAAAAAGACAGCTGTTTCACCTTCCACACAAGCCATCCGTCACTTATAGCATTGCAAAAAATACACGCATACATATACTTTGGGTCACAAATTTAAGCGAACGCGGTATCAATACACGAATGCTTGAGCAGTAGCAGTCCCTCAGTAATGTATGAGTTAGGTCTTTTCTTCAGTCGATTGGCAGAAACTACAACTATGACCATACAAAGAGAAGCAATTGTATCATTAGAAGCACTCAATTAAGAGAATTCCCTTGTAAATTCGATGTTTCAGAGATTTAAAAAAAAGACGATAACGTCATAGCACAGCACGTCTCATGTCTATGGTGTCGACCAGCTGAGGTAAACAGTTCTTTTTTGAATAATTTGTCCAGTATGTTTCATAGATATAAAACTGGTATCCGGCTGGATCATGGGTTGTTCTTGTGAGTACGTTGCTTGAATTCTTGCTGAGCTGACTGTCGTCCATCTTTCCGGCCACTACTCTAAAGTCCTTCCTGCTCAGTACTGAAATGTTTCCGCATGTGTATTGGGCTTTGCGTTATGCTATTCGTTCGAATTTTCCGAGATTTTAGATGACCCTGGTTGAATTATTCGCAACTCGCTGCAATGACTTAATGTCTTTATTTTTGCTGCTGTCGCAGTGGAAGGGGATGAGCAGTCTGACTTTTGAAACTACATAAGCGTTAATGGCATGATTATGCAGTTTATATTCATATATTGTCTTTATAAAGAAGCTCTGAACATGACGGGCTATACTTTTAAAATTGTTTCAGAAATTTAAGCCACCCTCTAGCTGCAAGTCTAGATTGTTGATGCTATTTTTGGCAATAGTCACCAGGATCGTTGGGGTTATCCCTTCATCCTGTGTCGTCAGATGAGCCCGAAAGTTAATGGTTTTATAGTGTCCGCCTTCCAAATGTGCTGATGATATTTTTTGGTTGTTCATTTGCATCCTTAGCGCTTCTTTCGATTATTCTATGACTCTTCTTCATATCTTCTTCTACCAGTCTATACCGTTTGCTTCATGAATTACGTCTTGAAAACTGAGCGTCATCTGCGAAAAGTAGCACTTGCCCATCTGCTCAAACGATAAAAAGCAGAAACACGAAGCGGGACAAGTGCACCCTTGAGATACCGTTTTGCGTGCAACCCCTCTGTGATTTTCAGCTCGTCATAGGTATTATTCTGTCGGTCAATCCCTGCCGGGAGAAAAAAGAAACGTCTTCCAGTACCAAATCATCAACTCCATATCAGTGTTGAAGGTAATCCTTCAATTCACAATATTCATAGCATCTTCTTCTTCCGTTTCGCTTGTCTGTTGCTTTTTCTGTTCCTTCGAAGTCCGGTCGAATTACTTGCATAGTTTTCTATTTGCACTCTTTGATATATGTGTAGTCTGCTCTGCACATTACGGTGATTCGAGGACAGTAATCATGAAACTGTATAGAATTTATCTGCACTCGAAGGCCCCCTGCCATTCAGACCTTCGAAGTAATCCATCGACCCGATGGGTTCGATGAGCTGACCTTTATCAATCATTATTGATCTTGAAATGAGCTTAAACATTTGCGTGCGTTTTGAAAGAGATCGCATGATCGACCGCCGAAAAAAGAATTTTTAACAAGAGATCGGTGCTTGCATTTGGGTCGATTAAAATTTCAATTTTCGACACTTGTCAACAATTCTGCAAAATCGATTTACTCGTGGAGTGAATCGCAAGAACGCATGGCGTGCCAGGCCCATGGTGTGCATTCCTACCAATTTTGTCGCACATCTGAGCGGATTCTAGGTGAAAATACACATAGCTCATTTGAAACCCGGAAGAGCGAAATTAGCACACAGCAGAGAGTCGGATGGATGTCTTGAGCTGCACCCCAGTGCGGCGACAATGCGAACTCCAAGGACATCAAACCCTTTAGCATTTTTTCCTCTGTATTCCAAATTCCCACCTCATCTCTATGTTCCTTGTTTCTATTGTCCATTTTCGTCGACAGGAAGACGGCTAAGTAGGCAGATTGGCATGCTGGTCTCGAAATGATCCCTAAGAAATTTTCTGGAAAACCGTAACGAAAGCATGGCGACCGGTAGCCGTCAGGTGAAGTCGGCGTGAATAGCGATGCGGCAATTTTTGTTCAAAAATTTAGGACAAGATTAGGTATCTAAAAAGGTATTAGATCTACAAAATACAGTTTTAGGGCCTCTTCGTTACCTCCCTAGAGACATTTTCAGCGATCTTTTTCGATGCGCTACGATAAGCTGGTAGCCTTGTCAAGCGACATAAAAGCAACATTTGAAGGTTCAACGCTGCTACATGCACCAATCACCACAGTCAACTTGCTCAGTTTATCTTCATAACTGCCGAAGAGAATGCTAACGAAACACAAAACAATACGCAGGCATTGTGAGTGAACGGCATAGCAATCCAGTTCAGGCAAGTCAGTGCAAGCACACTATTTAGCTAGTCTCGTTCATCTAAGATGGCAGTTTTGCTGACACTATCTGCGTATACAGCCAGGGCACATCTGAAAATGTTAAGCACTCGCGAAGTGTATCGGGCGCAACACCTTGTGACAAGGTGTTGCGCCCTCTCACGTTGGCTGTTGAACATCAGGAGAAGAATGTTCATAGCTGATCGACTTTGATCCCAACATTGAAGTAAGCCGTTTTTGAAGTGGTTCTATAAAGCCGTCTGGTTCGTCCTTCAATATCCTTCATCATTCGGTAAGGTGCATTTCCTACCGCTGATTTACTTTATACGCCAAAATCCTTCACTTCGTACTCGAGATTGGGTTAATTATGTTGAAAGAATTGCTTAATAGGTGGCTTGTTACAGTGTTGGGATTACATAGTATTTGGCTTATTACAGTGTTTGACTAGAACATACAGACAGGAGATTGTTGATGAACTGCTTCTGCAGTTGTTGCGTTCACATTAGATGAATTACGATAAGCCAGTTATGGCTAAATGGCTATTTGTATTTCGAATGAGGGCATGGGGAGTGATTGTACAGTAAGCAGTAAGTTAACCCAGTATTGGCTTACAAAACGTGAATGTCGCAGCTGTATTTTGAATTCAGTTGCAACTGTAATCTGCTTGTTCTCGAAGTTTGGTTTTAAACGACGCTTAGATGAATCAACAAAAGCGTTAACGGTAGCCGAGCAATAGTTAATGGCATTCGATTTTGGGTAAAGAGATTCGCTTTGCTTCGAAAAACTAAATGCTCACAAAATAACTACACTTCATTTCTGCCAAATGTTTGTTTCAATTATTTGAGAGTCATTGCCGCTTAAAGCACGCATTCCGTCGCTTTACGAATATGTGCACAGGGACGTCCTAGACGTAGTTATTAACCGTTTCATGGTGAACAAAATTTATCTCAGACAGAACCACTAATTATGCGTGATTTTCTTGTACGTGAAGCACAATTCCGACGAGAATTCATACGTTAATCTGAACAACCATTAATTAGAAAGACAAATAACCGTCAAGAATAAGAGCGGTAATTTTCTTTTGCAGGATCTCTCTCCATAGATAAGATAGCACATTTACATCTGTGTAAAGGAATACCTTCAGCTAGCCACAATTATGAAACTTTAATGAACGTTTTCAAGATGTATGATTAGAGAACTAGAAGAAATAGAACAACATAAATGTGTGCTGAATATTTTATGGCAGAGCGACAAGCTAGCTGCCTACGGCCTAAAGCGTTCTGCACATTAGTGCCACACGTGCATAATTCATGATTACTTGTCGGTTTCGATGAGTTTGCCAACTGCGCTATCATTACTCGTCCGCTCAAGAAAAAGGTGAAAAGAAGTGCAAAAACATGAGAAAGTGGAAATGTCAAAAACTGCGAAAACATCGCTGCTTATATTAATTATGGCATTGTCTAAATACATTAAAAACTGCTGCTCGTATCATACTCTAATCGTGCTGTCCTGCACGCATTTGTCAGTGGAATCATTGCGTGGAAGCCATTTTGAAGCTGTTTTCGGAGTGTTCCATGACTTGATCACCCTTAAATTGATCGCCTCTCTCATCCGATAGATTTCCTTAGTGTCAGTGGTTCGGCATCAGACGTTTAAGCACACAGGTCAACTTCGTTTCATTCGTTTGAAGTGTCCCATGGGTATATGCAGCATATGTTAAGTGTTCGAAACAACGTAGCATTTGATTAGCAAAAAACATTTGTTTCCCCGACGCAAATACGCTGATTTTCCCTCAATTCGCTTAAACTCTAGTGTTTTTAAAGCGCGTCGTTCGTTGAAAATATCGCTATTACAGGTCGTTCGTAAAGTCGTTTTAAGCGCTCTATTCACATGAGTCGAAAATGACAAAACTTTTCACTCCAAAACTTTTTTTCATTATCTCATTTCGTTCACTAATTGGGACTGCAAAAGAACCTAATAAAACCTTTAATAATAGAATGCCTAATGTGGTGAGTCGTAAAAGTACGTAAAATGTAATCTCAGGACGAAACAAAGGCGTGAGCTGGTTTGTTTCTAAATTTTTGTTTTTTTTTTTAAAAAAAAAGGGAAGTAATCACTTGCATAATCCTTCACATTCACCGTTAACCAAATGAGGTCTCGTTGCGTATACGTATTTATTATACTGCTTTTAGCGGCTATCGTAATTGTAACGTGATTGTCCAAACGTTAAAATATGCGCTCCAGAGTTCTATTCGATTATGCTCGCGCTGAATGTCATTATTAGTCGTATGAAATGAGCGCTGTTGAAGCACTAAGCACGATAAATGGTCAATAACAAAAGTTTGTGGTCGTTTTGAGAATATTGTGGCTAATAAACGAAAAAAAAAGCTCAAAAAAAATGCAAATATTTGTTCATTATTCTGAAATTGTGAATGCAAAAAAGAGCACTGTTTCTCAATAACATGAATTCATAATCATCAGCTGATGAAGTTATGTGAATGTTGCTTAATCTATTGATGACATCTGAAAAAAATCATCGCTTTAACCTAATGTCGCTTACATGCAAAAAAATATGCCCTTGTTAAAGTGCTCATAAAGTGTAATCGAGCTCTTTCGCTCAAGCGTAAGATCTGAAAACAATGAGGTGATTATTCTTGTTGTTATTATTAAAAGTTCTCCAAATTTAACGCTCTATTGCATTCGATCGTATCACACGTCAATGGAGAGTTACTCTTTTTAATCTGTAACTAGCGAGATCAACATTTAATCACTTCACGTTAATCTACCATGCGCTTGGTCATTAACATGCTGTTTGTGTATGTGAAAGCATCGAACAAATAGTTCGATGCCTTTCTATTTTTGCCAAATTAGAGCCCTTTCCTCCTCTTTTCCTCCCAGGTCACTCATCAAACCATCAAATTACCTTAACTTTTGGCAACAGCATTGCTCAAATAAAGTGTAATTTCATGTTCTCATCAAACTCGCAAAAGAATCAGTATGTGAAACATCGAAATTTTGAGCTAGAAGTATAATATTTGTAATGAGGAAAAGTTTGTAAATAGGTGGAATGGAAATGTAGTGTTTCATATTGCGAGTGTGATTGCTAAAGGTGACAGTGAAAGTGCTAGCTTTTCCACTTTAAATGAAAATTTCGACAATTTTTAATATAAAACGTTTTCCATGAAGTGCGATCACCAACTAGTCTGGTCTGTAACATGTGCTACGCATTCGTTCAACCAGAATAAATGAGAAGCATGAGTGGGCAAAGAGTTGTAGCAACTCTATAGTAAGTTTAATAGAACATTTGACTTGGTGTACTCCTCGACGTTCATCGCTCAGTGCTGCAATTCGGCATGGCACAACTATCTATTGATGTTATTTTTTTCAGACCATTATTGATTTTGGAACAAATAATGTTCGATCTTATAGCGTACAGTACGCTGGGTGTGGTAGTAATACTATTCAATTTGCCCGTTCTATTGGCTATACTATCCAGCTCGGTGCTACGAGTGCGTTATGCCGTTCTAGGCGCTCTCCTATTTCCCTGCTTCCTAACCGGTAAGTAATTGTATTTCTCCGAAATTACGCAGCTGCAATAAGCCATAATCGAATAAAGGTAACGATGTTCTTGAAACACCTACCTAAACAATGAACTAATTGCGGTTTCTTGAGAGTGAAGCTAATAAATATATAAAACAGCAGCCATACTTACAATATAAAGACAATAATTATTCCTGCATAATTCAAGAAATAACTAATGCTGTTTTTAATGAAATGACTGAAATATTCACGAGTGCGAAGTTCTCTTTATGTCCGCAGAAGTTCAGAATGCATACTATACAATCCCTCGAAAAGCGGGATTATTTATATTGCACTTACTCACGCTTTTATTCCGGGCATTTTTTTAAGGCAAAAAAAAAACGGTTACGTAGCTATTCTCTCGGTCTGTTTATATGAGCAGGCTAGATAGACCCTTTATTCTATACCTGCTCTATGCATTTCACAAACTCATTACAGCGGAAGGCAATTTTAATTTTCTCCAACATGGCAGTTTCCACGAATCTTTTGTTGAAATTCATTTGATTCTAGTTGGCCTGTCCAATAAGCGATCAGATCGTATGAAAATGCAAGCACATTTATTTTTCCCCGTTTAGCTGCCATAATTTCGATGGATGGGCTTGAAATTTGATGAGAAAATGGCTAGGCTGTAGATTCTAGCTGTGCAATTTCGTAGCTCAAGTTTTAGTTCTGCCCAACTTTGAAGCCATCGAAAAGCAGATGGACACATCCTATGCGTACGCCAGTATAAGCCAATGCAATAATGAGCATCATAACTTGTGAATATTTATGTTGTGAAATAAGCTACAAATTTTCCATGTTTCGTTCATTGGCATGACATGATAACAAGACCACGTTGTTAGTTACACATATTGGCTAGCGAATAATTTCTAACTCGAGTGTCTTGGTATTTGTCGTGAATTGGAAATAGATAAAAAAACGGAGGTTGTCATATGTCTCGCTTGACGTAAGGATTGGATTGGCCGAGTCACTAACACTCTTGATATATTGCACGAACAATAAAAAGTAGATCGCACCAGCAGATGGATGAGTTATATATATTCTGGTTCAGCTCAAACGCTACCTAGGCACAAGAGTACATCGCGCTGCTCGAGTATACGGATTAACATGCCTAGAAGGGGCATGCTAACCATACGAATGGAAATAATGCTCCATGGCCTTATAACAGCAGGTAGGAGAGCGCAAAAGACAGCGGGCAGGAGATTCAAAGGTAAGAAACTGGGTGGATGGAAGCCTCTTCCGCTGCACCACAGTCAGGCGCAACAAGCGAAATGTGCCTCCCGGTCTAAAGGGAAAGGTTTTGATGCCTTTTGTTACAAGACGTGTCGATGCTAGGCAACTTTAAAAAGCCTAGCAAATATAATTAGCAAGAGCTAGCAAAATGTTTGGCAATTGTAACTTCGTAGTCTATTTATCAAACGATTTCTTTCGGCGAACCACTACGATGCAACGGCATCAGGAGGGTGTTTTTGGTCGACTGAATGTTTTCTTATTTGTGCGATTGAAAGAGTTTCTAAAATGGGAACATTTGAAATGATTTTATTACCTAGAAAGCCTTTATCGTCAAATGGCGATGTTTTATGTTACTTGGCTTTCTCTTAAGGAAGGAACATTCGCTACTGTCCATAACTATTTTTATGCTCCGTTTACCACAGCAAAAAGACCCGAAATGTCTGCGCATATGCATACATGAGTTTATCTATCAATGTATTTTTGTCCTTCTGTCTGTCCGCGTGATCGTTTTAATCAATGAACCAGAAAAGACTGCATCGTATTTATTTACGAATATGAAGTTCTGGATGATAAAAATTAGACAACTATGGAAGGGGAAGTGCAAAAAGATCCGATAAAAACTGACACAAGCATTTCGATTTCGCTTACAGATCACGTCATCGCCGCTTCACATTGTGCACCAGCCACACATGTTTGTCAGCTGATTAAGTCAAAATGTTTGTGTATAGCTAAAAAGCATTCACATTCGGTTTTCAGCCGTTTATCTGATAGGCACTCGATTGGATGAGCGCAACGTTTCACTGTATCGATTTCAATTCTTTGACATTAAGTAAGGATTGCTTTTTGTGTTTCTGCTTAGCTGGGTCACGCAGACTTGAATGTGAACAGTTGGTCTAATTTCTTAACGTTATCAGTGACTAGTGGTACTGTGAGCGACAACAAATTTTAAATTAGGTCTACCTCCATTTTTCAACCTCATTTTAAGCACTCTTTTGGCAAGCCGCTATCATATCAGCCGTGACCCGCTTGCTAGCTTCTTTCTGTACGAATCTGCTCAGCTTTTCGCCACATCGCCTTAGTTGTTAGTCTGCCCCTCCGTCTCGGGACCGATGCTTTGACGATCTTCGTGTAAACCTGCATACTTCCAGAGGAAACATGAATGCGTTAAAAAATCCGAAACAAAAGGACAAGAGGCAATGTATGCGAAAGGATCGGATCCAAATATATTTTATCGAACCGGCATGCTTAACAAACTCGCAAACGATGAAAATTCAAGTTTTTGTCCCATTCGGCCACTGGCATAAATCTTCCACTGAAGATTCGTTTTTTTTTTTGAGACACAGCAACGAAGTGTGCAACCTGATCCGCAGAAATGTTTGCAAATTTTTCGCCTCCTCGAGACGATATAAACTCCCCTCTGGGACGATGAAAATGCTTTAATATGGGTATAAAAGGTAGCTTGGGCCCAGATTGCGTTCACCAAATTCCGTAACAACGTTTCGGTGGTTCCTGAGTCAAAATTGACCGTCGAACAGACCGATGGAAGCATAGCCAGCATAAGCGTAGAGTTGTGGTCCACATAAGTCTTTACGGATTGCGAAGTTTTCAAAACGCATATAAATTTCAAACAGAAAAAATAAGAAATCATAAAAATTGCTTGTTTGAAATTTGTTAGCGCACTTTAAAGCCGATCAGATGTGGAGATCGAAAACGAATTTCTTTAGGAACACTTGGACAACGGTGCTTCTTTTCGAGTTAGCAATACAATATGATACAATTATTATCGTGTTGCTTAATTATGAAAGCGGTTGAACCGGGGAGTGGAAGAGCGAAAGTGTGTGTTGTGTGGTGGCAGTCACATAGCATAGGTCGCCACTAATCATATCGGAATGATCATTTGATGACCACCTATGTAGTGAGAAGAAGCGAGGGAATATTTGAGAAGTTCACGACAATCGGGACATGCTAGCGCACTTGCGCAACAAAATTTTCAAAATTTCTCGCCTTTCAATTCACTTATCTTCCACTTACCTTTTCGCATGAATGTAAGCGGCAAGCAGACGATCTTCGCTGATCCTGAATGCCACAGTTGTTGGTCCGTCTCGTTTGCTCTCGAAACATCTGAATTGCCTTTCATAGAGCACTTCCAAACTGTGGAATATCTTTTGCCAGGTGCAAACTGATTTTGAGGGTTACCAAGAAATGCTGCTCCGTCGACCTGCATGCGCCTTCGATAGCAGTTAGCAGCATCCTGCTTGTAGGCGTTACAGCGTTCTGTGTGGTTGCAGCAGCCAACGCATCCTGCCTTCCTAGCTGCATCAGCCAAGCTTTTGCCGACAGACAAGGCTACATTGTTTAAGTGCCGTTTTGGGAACTTTTTAGGACTTATGTCTTATGTGCCCCTCCCCCTCTCCGTCTCACTCGCCCCTTTACGCTTTTTGGTAGGAGTTTATTGCTGGCGCTTTGATTTGCTGATGAGTATTTTGTTGTGTACTTAGATGCATTTGGATCAACGAAAACGATGCCAAAGGAACAAAGAAAGAGGACTGGACATATGCATTGGAATTCTTCCCGCACCACTGCCCCTCCCCCTCCTCCCCTCACCTCTCCCAACTCTGCGAGCCAATTTATTACCTGGTTTTCGCTACTACAGCCCACTGCCCATAGCTTCCAACTCTATCTGCTTTTAGCTTCTTTGAGTCATCATTCTCGCAATGTAAGATGCGCTATTGCGCCTTTAACTAGAACTTCTGAGGATGCGCTTGTGAGCCGGCTTATGCGAAATGGAATGATGTTCAGGTGTTCAGTGCATCGGACAGGCGCTAATGAGAGTTTCTATTTTGGTCGACGATATCCAGATCGAGACTATTCAGGAAACTGCCCTTTTCTGTCTCAGCAAAGTCTGTTCAAGCTTTTCATTGTCGCTTTTCGATCATTTTTCTTCGTTTGTTTGCAGCTCGCCAAACTTTGGCGAGATGCTTTGAATTTCTCTGTTAATTTCCCCGATACACAGAAAAAATAAGACGGGAGTTCCCTGGTGTTTAACCAATATGGTTTAAGTGTTCGTATATTGTTTTCATTTTGTTTCCCTACCGACTCGCTTTTCCCCCATTTTAAGCCTTTTTATAGCCTCTGAACATTGTTCTATGATAAAAATATTTAAATCAATTAAGAGAGACCTGAAACACTCATAAATATTTAAAATATCCTTCTTCTAGGTTTTTTTTGCTCTTAGAAGTCGATGTCCATTAGGCTCTGTGAACAGTCCGTATAGAGTTAGCGGCCCTACTCTTTGAATTTGTAGGCAGTCCGAAACTGTGCCTCACGTAGCAAAAGTATTGTCTTTATTCTTTCAAATTCGCTGTCAAGCAGTGAATATTTCGCTCACAAATAAAACGTTAGATTTGCCTGTTTTCGACTACCGTTTTATCAAAATGCAGTTGAGCATTTCGTCAGCAATATACTCAGTAATAATTAACATACTGCTTTAAATGCCTTACGATTACTTGGAATGGTATATAAATGACGTGACCGTTCGTTGATGACTGATCCTTTGCAGCCGATCATTCTCTGCGATCAGTTTACGTTTACTGCTGTGCCAATAATGTTAATGGCGAACAGTATTGATCGGCTCATTGCTGTCACATATCCAATTATGTATTTTATGCATACTCTTAAGTGCATTCTAGTACAGATACTTGTTGCATATGCGTTTATATTGATCACTTTGGCGATAACTTTCGTATGGGCGATCACTGATGACAGCGGGTCTTCAACCGTCCTCTGCACGTAATTTTTCCTCGTTGACTTGCTCATTTTCTTTGGAATCATAAAGAAGCTTCAGTGACTTTGATTTAACAGTGGTAGTACTAATCGCCACAAGGTCCTCTGAAAGTGTGCCGAAAAAATATGGTTTTGAAAAGTATGCGAACCATTCTAATCGGTATCATAGTAGCAACGCATTACCATTGCAAAATATGAACAGGTTCTGAAATGATTTGATGCACGCCAAACTAAAACTTGCCCTGTTGAATCCAGAAACTTGCCCACAAAATGTCGCTTTCACCGAAGCGAACGGTACGGGCTATGACAGCCAACTAGGAAAGATGAACAAGTTAACTGCCGTGCCATTGAAAACGATGAGTTTAGAAAACGAAGCATTTTCTTTTGCGAATGATACATTTTAATCGAAGAGAATACAAGATAATGACATTCAGGAAATCGGATTATCTGCCCAGTGAGTTGCATACATTTCTCGTTATGATTCGCGTCGGTACAGCAATGGGCAGTATTGTTGCGATGGGAGTAGTGCTTTTCAAGCTAAAAGCTCATTCGATTCGAGTAGCTGAACTTCGTCATGAAACACAAATGAGCATATTCATAAAACGTCAAAAGAGCTTTACAAAAGCTATGCTTATCTCATGTTGCTTCACGTTTGGTGAGTTTCTTTTTTTTTGCGTAACATTTTCAACCATGATAACAATACGAAGGAAGGGTATACCAGCAACAGAGAAAGCACTTTTGTGACTACGAAAATTTTTGTTTGTGTCGAAAGTTGGCTACGGAAGCCTGAGACCATCAAATCGATTATGGCTTAGTTGCTCAAAGAGTGCCTCCTGATGAAGCGTTGTCATACAGCGACTAGAGGCTTCAAAAGTTTATGAGATCTTAAACGCTAAGAACTTAGGTGTAAATTTCTTCTCAGCGTGGTACACTATCATGATTGTCATAAATGAGGAACACTCCCTATGCCCAACATCGGCGTGCAGCTTCGCCACACGGAGAGCTATGTGATTAACGATTCACATGCAATGGCTGACCTTCAATCCAAGGCGGAGATTTTAGTCTTGCTGACCATGCGGCGTATCACGCATGCTGATGGTTGACATCCAAGAAGACGAGCACAAATTTTAGGACACCCAATAAAACATGCCTATCAAACGAGCTATCTAAATATTTTTCTGTCTTCCACATGGGCGGCTACGTACGGCGAATCTATGAGGATGCACGCCGTTCTCCCATTCTTTCTCTCCCCCTTCCACCTCCCTCCTCCATCTCCAAAAAACATGTAGATATCAAGGCCGGAACATACCTTTTTTGTTTTATTAGTAAGTAGGTCGGCGAATGCGTCACAAACTGGAGGGGGGGGGGGCTTACATGCTGAAAGTCGGTCGCAACTTTTATTCCCCCGGGTCGGACTATAAAAATAATTTAAAAAAACGTTCGCCAAACGCACCAAATAAAAAGAAATAATAAAACGTATTTAAACATAGCGCCAAGACAAGGAAATTCTCAAAAGGCAATAAGTTTGATTCAATAAAACAGCATAACTGTAGAAGGGCTGCCATCCGGACGCCTACAATTTCACACACAGCTATTTGCAAAAAAAAACGGAATTTTCCACCAAGATTTCACAGAAGCTTTCGTTTTTATTTTCCCATAGTTCAAGCAGGAAATATAACGATATAAAAAACGATATAAGCATCTTACGACACTTTGTGGGCAAATACGGTTGGTTGGATTGGTGGGTGAATAAATTGAACAAAAATTTTCTTGGGCATCAGCGAGGTAATTTGAATGAAGCATAACCATTGTGAAACATTGACGTATTTTGAGTCGCTATGCGAAAACAAATTTACAATTTATTGCCATGAAAATGGTTACTATTATTCGATTATTCAGGTCTTGTCATGTGCTCACACCACGCTGGAAACGGAATAATTTCAACGACACACAGTTTAACGGCTTGCAGCGATAAAAAGCGCATTAATAGCTTTCAATGCTCATAAAATTGCACATCCAAATTTCTTCGATTGCTCTTGAGAAAGTGGAAACTGAAAATTTAATTTACTTGTGTCACGTGTTACCTCGAAAATCCGGTATTATTGCACAAATTTTTGTCGGCAACAACTGCTTAGGTTGGCTGAATACCTCTGGCATTAAATGAGTTTTATGCAAATATCGCAAGCTAACATTTTATTTCATACGGTGTATTGCAATTTGCAAAATATTTCATTGTAAAGCCACTTTCTGTGATATGGTTCAAATGTCTCGAGCATTTTCATATGCTTTACAAAGCTGCAGGCAAAAACTGTTCAACGAAGATTGAAGAGCGGATGCCTTCTCGAATGAGACAAAAAAGTCTATGAGCAGCAAGCTGGTGTCGGGAAACGAGCCTCATAATTAATTAACAATACCAGTTAATGTGCATTAAAGTATTTACGACCACTAAATCGCAGTAATCGAGCATAAAGCATAGTTTCTATTCAGAAGTCATGATAAACAAGCAAACGAAAGGTTTTGTTTCAGCGCTGTTCGTCATACCGTCGTGCGTTGCGCTATACGCACGTATAGCAATGTTGACCAGAATGGATGACGTAACAATGTATACAAGATTCGTTACGTTTTTCAACTCGATGAACATGGTTGCAATTGTGGTGCTGAGGCAAGACGATATCAAACAGCAACTTCTCAAAGCAGTTCATTACGGTCCGCAATTCTTGCAGCATGCTCGACAAAGAAAAGTACAAAAGAACCAACATCCTCCGCAAGCCCCGAACAACAACAAAGCATTTTCATCGAGTCAACTCCAAACAATTTCTGCACGATAGAGAGTAGTAGTTCACAATGAATTCTTGCAACGGTTTCGTAGCAGTTGTTGTTTTCTTGGTGGAATAAACGTTTCACTTTGCTCATCACGCGTTTTCATTAATATGGTCCATTGCTTATGAATGACTGGCTGTTGAAATTTTTTTGCTTATGTTGTAGATTGTTTTAAAGCAACTCTTCCGGAATGTTGCTTGCATCGACACTATTCATTTTTGCTTGTTTATGAAAATATAAAAATTTCAGCATTGTTTCCTCAGAGTTGTTTTGATATGCTAATTTTTCTTTTAAAAAAAGTTGTTATCGATTTTTCAAATAAACCTTCGTTTGCACTAATTTAGATGTGTGAAATTTTGGCATACAGTAATCACAACATTTTTTTTAAAATTTTGCAGTCTTTGTCTTGCTCACTCCAAACAAACATCAAGTTTACTAATCTTGGATAGAGGAGAATATCAACAAGCCAATTCTTCTGAATGGGTCAAAATAGGAAAACATAGGAGTTGATTACTGATAATGTTGCGCAGATATCTTGATTAAAAGAAAAAATCCATGTACGAAATCCCATTTCATAGCAGAATTGTCCAAAAGTTTTCCACCACATTCTCTCCTGCTTCCCATACAGAATTGGTGAATGCAATAGGCAGGCTGCTTTAAAATGTTTTTGCCGCATATTAAGCTTTACATCCTCTGAACCATTATGGATTCCCATCGATCAATGATTCATGTAATTCTTATAAATTTCACAATAGGTGATACCATTTATTTTACACTTTTGCTTATTGTCGATGCAAATATCAATTTTCACAGCGGAATTCGCGATTTCTAGAACTGGTCAGCGAGTAGCAGATGATTACTCAGTGGTACAGAGGCGAATTTTCTGTTGATGTCGCATTTTGAAAGACCTTCTCGGGTATAATACGAGATTGTTTCACTTTCTTCTAAGATCTCTCAAGAAATCGATGAATGAGTGAAATGTTGGCGCTTCTCTTAGTGGGCTTGATTATATCTGCTTGGGTAAGTTACATGATTGCCATATTAATGAGTGTTCCTACGTAATGTAATACTGATATCCGAACAACATGTGAAAGAACGTTTTTTTTTTGCTCAACCGCATAGGTGATACGCCTCACAATTCCTAAAGTTCTTCAGCATTGGCCTACGGTGCACACATATCATTTCATTGATGTTCACTAAGGCATTCATTAAATATCTTGGACAGTACTGATTCAACGACGGTGAGGCCTTCACACATAAGTTGAATACTTCCTGCAGTGAGGTTCAAAGCCATAGCTGCTTTATTGGCATCTTATAGGACTGTCACACTGTCCCCAAGAAGACAACGTAGCTTTCATATATTAGAGCGAAATCCCTCACAACAGAATGCTTTTTGCTGCTCAAAGCTCATAAGACTGTTAAAAACGAAATATTGCGAACTCAATTAATTGGCTAAATATCGCCGAAATGAAGTTCATGTTCGATGAATGCAGCTTTGCTTGCGATCATCTCTCAGTATGTAACGCTCTTAATAGGCATTTCGAAAGCCCTATTATGTAAGGCCATTGAAGATTTGAAATAGCGCTCGACAATAGCTGCACTTACCATTTAAGAGATAAAGGACGTTAAAGATCAGCCTCGAAGTTGTGTTGATAGGCGCTCCCATTAGATTCTTCGTAATTGAAAAACCAAGCACTTCACTGAAGTGTTGAGTGATCCTTTCAGCACTTCCGGCAGGCAATGCTTTTTGATGGTTCGCTGGGGCAGCATGTCAAAAGTCTTAAAACCCTGGCCCAGAATTGCTTTCCTGTGGCCAGCTAAACACATGCCCTCCCTTCAATAAAGCTGAATAGATAATAATTGTGGAAAGCGCCCTTTCAACTCAAATCGCCCTCTGGTAAGAGCGCCAATGCATGCTGATGACAGGATAGTAATGAAGTCAACTTACGAAGCGATTACTCGGCTGTCATTGTAACCGTTTATTAAAAGATGGTGGACGGCGCCAATTGGACAAGGGCAGTTGAGCCATTAATGACTTTTTAGACTCTGAACCTGGATTGACTCTTCTGCAGGATGAACGTTTAAGAAGAACGAGCGGACATCAGGTAACAAACAATTTTATACGCGAAAAAATCGCTCAGAGGAGCATCGAGAATGCAGCAGAGTGTCGCCAAGAGTGAGAAGGGAAATGCAACAATGGCACACGTCATTACGGACCTACGCGCTCTGGCAAATCACCGACCTCAAAGTGCTGTAGCAGATGCGTCACTTCCTGAGGCCCTTCCCGAATTTTGAGTAGGCTATTCAGGTGAGGTCTGCAAAATGAGAAGCACAGGCTTTGAAAGAACAGTTGCCTCTGTTTTAAGTCACCATTATGACGTTAGAAGTGAGAGCGGCAGAAATTCAAAAAATTATTGAGCAAATTGAACTTCCTTAGCTCCACCTTAATCAACTGTGCATTTTGTGACCATCAATACCTCTGAAATCGCTTTCAGCCTTTAGAATGGCACTGCCATCAAGCAGCTATCGCTTGCGGCTAACACTGACTGCATCCATTTCCGTCGTCTATAATGATATTGTATGTATCGTCTATCGTACATATTAATAAAACATTTTCTCCTTCATTGCAGCAGCAATTTTTCTTTATTTGCTAGGGAAAGTCTGCTCGTTGAGCTTTGCTTTCTTCATCGTACCGATTTTAAAACTGTCGAAGCTACTGTAATGGAAACTGCGATTTCATGCGGACTATAGCGCATATGATTATTGATGGGATAAAGTTACAATGCGTTTCTCCTTAACGATGGCCCGTGCGTTCAGTGAATTAACGCCACATGAACAACGCATTAAGCACGAACTCAAATTCTTCGCTTCGTCGCCTCATTCAATATTCTATTTGGAATGAGACGGTGAAAAAGACTTTACCTGCAGTTCAAAGCAAACTTCGTTCGTGTGCGAGCTTTCGCTCGTCAACGAAAAAAATCTTTTCGGAGCCTTGCGGCCACAGATCTTTTAAATTCGTTCAAGAAAATTGCTAAGTTGTACGCGTAGTTTGTAAGCTTCACAAGCAGCATGGAATTTGAACCGCCTCTTCACTATATTTAAATATTACTCTGAAAATGCTCGATCCGTTTCTCATTAAGGAATAGATCATGCAAAGTTCCGCTATGATCATAACGGT
>JPKZ01001930.1:471009-508909 GCA_000803305.1 Toxocara canis
ATAAGAAATTGTTAGCCTTTATTTGATGGCTCGAATAACGGCACATGAAATTTTTCTTCCATGCACCATTCTTTTTATTGGGCATACCTAAGGAAGATTCTACAATGGCATCAGGAAATCATCGCATTTATGCGATGCAATGCTAGCGATGAAGTGGTGCCTGCAGCTTTCTGGTGCAAATCAAGAAAGTATGGAAAGATATTGCGTGGATGACCTTCGTTGCATTTTTTTCGGTCGAAATCATACCTTTTTTCAAGCCGGCAAGCCGCGTACTTTAAATAGAGATCGTAGAAACGTTCCCCGATCATTACAAAATGAATTCTTCAGTCTTCTGAAGGTTTAAACTTGAGTCACAGTCCACTGAGATCTCTTACCTAAATAAGAGATTGAGCAATATTTTTAAACTCATGAACTGCTGCAGTCATCTTCAAATTGATAGGTCAAATAAATTGCATCAGCTTCTGACTTCTGCGATCCTGTAGGCGTAGTGAGAATTTTTATAGCTCATTTGCACTCCCACAGCGGAATTCAAATTTGTACATCAGTAATTCCTATACACTTCGAAATGAAGTGAAGATTGATTAGCCCATAGCGCACCTTAGCTGTGGGTGTAACGATCACATTCAATACGTAATCCCTATGTTAACGATGCTCAATATTCGCAACTACAACGTTTATGGTTTTATTATGGTTACGCGGAGACCTTTCGTTCACCAGCCAAGTTCTTGCGACGAATATTATGAGGCGAATATCCCATGGGCTCCTACTCAGTACAGTGTCCCTTTCTCTTCAATATTTCCACTACCTTTTGCGTTTAACTTCAAACTGAATGACACCAAGAACACAAGTGCGATATCTCATCTTTCTTTGCAGCCAGATAGCTCACAACCACTTATATTATCCAGTTCATTCGCAGCCTCTGCAAGGAGAATTGACTACAGAAGGCCTTTAACATTAACTCCGATTTGGCCTGTGCACGATGTTAGAAACGATACGCCATACTTCCGCCAATCGAACCATCTCTCCTGGACCCGATGATATTTGAAGCAAGCTGCGTGATGTTCATACGAAGCTTGCCTGTCGAATTGTATTGCGCAGTTGCACTCGTCATTCATCACCCAGTTTGAAGAATTATTTTTAAGACCCCTTAAATGCTCGCCACGATTTTCCTGACATGCGAAAGGCTCCTATTGAAGAGTGAAAGATCATTAATGTTTTCTGTTTCATCTATGATGGCGGATGGTCTTGCTGATCAAGTTCTACCGGAAAAGAAACTGAAACTCATATCTGAACTGTTCATCATGTTTATTTGGTTTGTTTCATCGAATTTTGCTCGCACTCGTTCGGGGGGTTCTGAATTCGTCGGTTAGCAACATGATGGGACGGATCTATCTTGCTTATTTGCATCTAACTGTTTGATGCTTAGGTGCTTCAAATTCGATCATGAACAGTTTGATGTCTCAACCGACTCAGTAGTTTCGTAATTGTGCGAGGCATGCCGAGCGATGCGTTGTGAAGGCAAATCCCGTTTTAAGGTATCATTACTACAGTTTTTAGTCACTGGTGAAGTTATGCGCGGAAAGTTTCTCCGATATCTTTGAAAGATCATTCCAACAATATTTCTCTCTTAGGTAGTTCAAATGATCATATCTTCATCTCCGGTGGAAGATCTCATGGCAAAATTATGGAAGCTTCTTTTTTAGGTTAGTCGTCCTGATAATCGCACATTCAAAAGCCAAACTCAGTAGGATTAGAAAGTGGAACAGCTGTGGAACAGTAGCTAAGTGGACATTTCAATAGTTGCATAAACATATGAGTGCTTTAATGCGCGTAGTAAACAAATGATTACGTAGTGAGATTTACATGTGAAGTTCTCATGAGAACGACTCCTCGATTTCTGGACAAAGATGTGAGAAAAAAATCAGCGTATTTGTTGGTGGATATTTCGCCTTAAATTTTCGCCGATTGCTGTCGTTTGCCAAATTTTGTGAAAACTGCTTTTTGCACTTCGGCAACTTCATTAAGCGCATTTCCAAACAAGTACATGCCACCGCTCGTTTGCCTTTCAGTTATCGCTGCATTCTCTGATCTGCCTAAATAAGCTAAATATTTATCATTAACAACGTTAGTCATTTTGTCATTTAATGCTGGTTAACAGATCTCCACGAAGACAATATTAAGTGCATTCACAATACCACACCCTGCATAAGGTGGTGATACATTTTTTTTTCATCGCCGAAAGGAACATGAAAGCAAGCGCATTGACTTAGCCTCCAATTTTGCCCTCCTCCTGAGGTAGTTCGGTTTATATTTCGAAAGCTGTTCAACAAGCTTACACAAGAACAGGTCGTCTTCTTGACCCAATGCTTGTCATCCTAGTGAATAGCAAAGTATTTCTTGATTTCATTGATAAATTTGTTTGTCAATGAAATCAATCAGTCGAGCGTGCAATGAAAGTTTGACCGCCTGGAGTAAGCATTCGCATACACCCAAAAACCGTGAAATCACTCCTCAAAATTCATAGAGATGCCGATGAATCGCAGCGACGTAAAAGAGTAAAACGAAGACTGATTTCGTGATCACCCGATGAATCAATCACCCGATGATCAATTCGTAAGTGTTGGGAAGCATTTTTCCACAACGAAAACTTTCACAACACTTACGAAGTTGCGTTGGGATGCCTTAAATCCATGTGCGCTCTCGCAATTCGTGGCGGAAGCGTGAAAAGAAAGTAGAATGTGCGATGGGAAAGTTGCCTATGCGTGAACTTAATCTCCTTCCCTTTTCTCAAATAAGACATTGAGAGAATGAACATCCATCATTTCCCCTTCACTTACCTCCTAAATCCAAATGACCAAAAATAGTGCTTGGATAGTAAAACGGCTGAACTCGAACGGGTAATCCTCATGCCGGACTTCATAACAGTTGGTTGCTGTCAAATATTTCTTTCTTGACGATTTTCTTTAGTTGGTAAGTTTTTTGATGTGATTTGCGTTCTCAACTGATGGATGATGCTGCCCAGCCAAAATATGATCCAGTGTAGTGTTGCAAAATGACCGTCAACGCGATTGAATATGGCAGTATTTTGCTGTAACGTGGTTGCTGCAGTGTGAAAATGGTATTTCGTCAAGGAAATCGCGCTTTCGAGAGCTCTTTTTTGCACGCCATATTTTACGTTCTGTTATGCGCATCGTTGCATGGCATCTGCAGTGGAAACAATTCCCTCGCAGGGACGCATACCAGAGTGACGAGCTCCTATATGTCACACATTCGCCATATATCTTAATATGTACTATGAAGTGTGCCTCCCATAAAAGCTTAAACGAATCGCGCCGAAGTTTTTCAAACAACCGTCAGACAATGGGCGATGAATCGAACGGCAGAGTCGAGAACGAGAAGCTGCTGGTGAAGACCGTTGACCAATGGCTATCATGGAAATGCCTCACAGCATTTTGCGCTGCTGTCTAAGTAAGAAAAATGATCACCTTGCTCAAATCTTCCAACCTTAACACCTTTCCCCGGAAGGAAGAAAGAAGTTTCATACTAATTCGAACATTTCAGGCGAACACAAGCGAATGACCTTAAAAAAGTGACCTTTGAAGAGAAGCAGAAGATGATCATGCAGACGTTTAGCGGTACGCAAATTGGGCAATTCTACAACAGCCAACGGCGACGAGTGTGAACTGGTGAAAGAAAAGAATGTGAACTGTATGTAAACTGCAAATGAAGCAATCGTACTGCCATATATTAAGGCAGCAAAACCATCAAGCGTTGTATTTGCCTCGGGGAATCAACAGCACTATGATATTCTTCTGCGTTATATGTAACGGGTAGTCTGCCGTTATTTTCTGTTGGCTTCAACCGAAAATGGCTAACATCAACAACAGAAGATGATTTAATTTCAATGGCACTTAAGACGGGATCAATACGGGCCATCAACCTTAACAAAAATTCCGCAGTAAAGCTGCTAAGGGATCAGCCTAATGGAAACGCGTTAAAAACATCGATACTCTAAGCTCGATGTGTTCTCAACACTCGCTAAATGTAGCTTCTGAATTTTCAGCTGTAATTTGGCATTTTTAAAAATCTGATGCTCATTGTTTTCATGAAATCCCTCTTCCTGCTGACAAAATTTGATTGTTGCACACTCGAAGCGTGTTCCATATGCCTGGACTTTGTCACTCATAAAAGCAAGTGGAAGCGTGCGCAGGAAAACTGTAATGGTATTTGTTTTTGCAGTTTTACTCATCGGATCCATGTTCGCAAATCATCTCTTCCGCTTCGTCAAATTTGCAGTTTCAAAGTACTTTATTACGGCACTGGGTCCGTACATAATTATGCATGAGCATGACCGCTCTTTTTCATTCATTCATACAGGAAAAACTGTCTTACTTTGATTTTACGTGCTCTGTAGGCAATGCGAAACCTAAAAATAACGCCTCAACGCGTCTCCTAGAAGCACATTACAAGATAAAACCGACTACCGCTCAATGCAGACTCGAATCACCTAGATCAGTCACCAGCGGGAAGAGAATAGTCGTCGATGCACATACTCGTCCATCGTTGTAGCTAAATGAAAAAGCTAAGCCGGTATGGGTGATGAATGATGAGGTGAAGGCCTCTTCTACAAGGTGAGTCCAAAATTGTGTGTGCTAGGTGTGCAATTATGGCATTCTTAGCCAAAATCAGTCTATCCTTCTGATGCTACTCTAATGCTATCTAGCCGCGATTTTGAACATGAATCGCTATCACCATGTAGGCGATTGGACAGCAATGTGTTATCGGTAGAGAATAGTCGTCGATGCACATACTCGTCCATCGTTGTAGCTAAATGAAAAAGCTAAGCCGGTATGGGTGATGAATGATGAGGTGAAGGCCTCTTCTACAAGGTGAGTCCAAAATTGTGTGTGCTAGGTGTGCAATTATGGCATTCTTAGCCAAAATCAGTCTATCCTTCTGATGCTACTCTAATGCTATCTAGCCGCGATTTTGAACATGAATCGCTATCACCATGTAGGCGATTGGACAGCAATGTGTTATCGGTATCAAATTGCATAATTAACGAATCTAACTCAACTATACGTTCTAGGCTCTCATTAGGATTTTACGAATGGAGGGTATCAGTTAAACATTTTTTAGTCATTCTAACGCTTCACTTTCAAAACGATACGGTTGTACTCAAGTTTGATCATTTTATTCAGCCTGCTTTGGAGGCTGTGGTGCCCTCATTCACTTATAAAATTATTGCTATCTTTAATAGCGACATCGCGGCGACAACGTACGATGATGCGTAATTGGCTTCGAAGGGTAACCAGGTTCACCCAACTGTATTTTCGGTGCGCGTTTCCGAAACTCGTTACTTATCTAGCTACGCAGTTGATTGTTTCATATCCGCAGTAATGCTGTATGTCCATCAAATGATTCACATGTTCATTGCCTACATTGCTCGGATGCGCTATTTGGAGCCGCAAAAAAAAAAGAGCTCACTGAAGCAAGAAAAATTTAGTTCTCTTCAGCAATTCGCATATAAACTTCATTGAATTCTCCCCTTCTGTCGAAAGTTTCGGCGTCTGAGAGTTACCCGAATATCAGTTACGAACGTCCTGTCAACTTAACTGATCCGTCCAGCGATTTAATTGAATCTAATACAAAATGCTTCCACCAGGCAAATGAAAAAGTGTTTAGAAGTATTTTATGGATAGAACCTATAATTTTTAGTCATGAATAGTTATGGCACTACACTTTCTTTTCTAATGAACTCAGGCATGATTATGCGTTATTTTCCGATTAACCTAAGTCTAGTTAAGTACACAGAAAACGAAAATAAACTTTTAAAGTAAACTGCTGAGCTGAAACTTCCAAATTAGAAATATGATGAGCCCTCACAGCTGGTTACGGTTACTGCGCAATGGCATTTTTTAGCTGTGGATTTCCTTGTGCATTCCTAGCAGTTCATGGCCTGTTGGATAAGTTGTGTTGTGATTTGTACACAAACTCAAATACAACAAAACCGGCCAACCGGGTCGCGCTGCTTCTAAATATTTCCGCATCTAAAATTAAAAGAGGTTAAAAATTCGTTAAAGCACATATATTGACGTTTGAGCGCTGCAAAATTATGGTTCGGCCATTCGAAAAAGATGTATGAAAAGAAATGATGGCAATTTGAGGAAACAACTATCGTGCCACTTTTCATAAACTGTCATTTTACATTTCACCAATTTTGTAGCCGCCGTGGGAGTAGCATAATTTTTTTTTACGTTTGTGAAGCGATGGTTGTGCCTTTTCACTAACATCAGTTGCACTGTCGGCCGCTTTATCGTATTGCTTTATCGTATCCACTTTATCGTATTCGGCCGTTAATGCTACCATTAACTTCATCATTCGATAAAAGGCTATAATAGTTTGATTTATATGAAAAACATGATCATAAATGCATATTCTTAGTCAATATTGATGACGCAAATGCTTTTCACGATGTCCTTGTGATATACTTTACTCGACAGCCTTTTAATAAAGAATTCCATTGCGATTGTTCTTTAAGAAGCACATTTTATTCCGTTTGTTCGCCAAAGAGCATTACCGTTCCAACTCTTCGTTCCACTTTATTCATTTCATGAAGTTGTTTCGATCCAATGACAAGAATTCTAGTTGCCCTACATGTGAAATTAACTATTGTTTCAGATACAATTAATTAATGTGAAGATTTTCCCAATTTGAGCGCATAATGGTTTGCTAGTGAGATATTTTCTATGAGTGAAATGAACACTGTAAAAAAACTTGTCATCAATTGCACATATATGCACTATTACTGATGAATGAACGTTTATGCATTTTATGAACCTTTTCACACTGTCTCCATTCCATAGTGTCACTACCGTCTCCTCATTGTAAAAAGAATGTAGCGATCGTTTCTGATTTATCCCATTTGTGGTGACTTCAAAAAAAAAGAATGATTTTAACACTTCAGTGAGCTCATCTTATTGAACTTATTGTTTAAAATTTTTCACTTTCATTAAAATTACACATTCTTCTTCATAAGCGAATCATCAACAGTGCTCTCTTTCCGTACTTTTGATTTCGCATTAGTTTTGAGTAAATTTTTCTAGGTTCTCTCACATCCCCCTCCTTCCCCACCTCTGCCCCTAATTTCGTTTCAAGTTATGCTCCTCCGCGTGGAACTTTTTATAGGTTTCCCAATGCTTTTCCATCTCCACCTCTCTCGCCGGCTCTATTCTTGCCGAGGCTCACTTCTCTGTGTGCGATTACACTTCGATTTATCGTTCCAGTCTCTCCAGAGTAATGAGCGGGAATAGCAAAGAATAATACAGAAAAACAAATCTTTCACTCGCTACAGTGCGCTCACGTTCGCTCCTTAGTTCACTTTAATTTATCGTAACCTCTGTTATATGTCTTCCTATTTTTCAATTTTTTTTGCGCAAAACACCTGTTTAAAATCTCGTCATTTGTAATTAAGCAATTTATAAATGTTCAAGATTACATCTAAAGGCATTCAGGTGTGCGTTTCCAATTGCATTCGGAAGAGAATAATTTTGCTAAACGATCACTGCCTATTCACCATAAATCTTTAACTCTAAGTTTTATTGCGCATCGTAGAACGTAATCATGAATGTTATACTTGCAGTCTATAACAGCGTTAATTTGTCGCTATCTTCGACACCTTTTCACCTCAACAGCAGCAATTACGTTACGGTTGGCCCTAAATATGTCAATGGTCAACATCGCATTTTCATCCTGCTTAGCGATGAGGAAATCTGTTGTAGTATGACAACATTTAATTGCTCTCGAAGCATCCTCATAACAACGTATAAAAATTAAGATTGGCATGTTCGAACGCGCGAAAAAGTTCGAAGATGCAAGCCAGGAGGAAGGACGCTTGGTTCGTTTAGCTAGTTCGAAGTTGGTGGTGCGTCCAACTAACTGCAGTTGATGAATTCCTTTCCCATTTCCTCTGTCAACTTTTTCTTAACTCTTCTTATACACTCTTATATAATGCCTCATAACCCTGTTCGATTTTTAGCCTTTGTTTATCAGCTGTTCACAAGATATTCGCTTCCAGTATCTATTCCCAGTATTTACCCTAGTAACTATTCTCAAGAGTTTTTTTACACACTTAGGTAACGCTTCATCGTAATCCGCATTTCTCATCATGGATTTTTTTCGCGAGCAACCTTCGTTTTAATCCTGGAACGATTCTTTACTCTCTTCCAGTTTTCTCCGGTTTTCTGCACCCGACCGAACAATAACCTGTTTATCGATGCTCTGACAAAGCTTCCACGATATCTGCAGCTTTCACATTCTTCCTGTTCCACTTTTCCACAACTCCATTATGTAACCGAATCCAGTTTTCGTTTGCCGCACCAGCGATGTCCTCTTGTAATTCGATGAAGCTTATGCCTCTTTAGGTTGCTTGAGAATTATCTCGATTTGCTATCGCCATTCACCCTCACATCATTCATTTCTCTTCCTGTTCGAGCTCTCTGAATGATGTCGAATTGCAAATTTACTTCAAGTTTGTTGTTGTTGTAATGACATTCGTATGCATCCTGCATCCAGCGCGACGTAACGGCGAGCTTATGTTTCAGCTGCACTGGTTTTGCGCTGTTGTTCTGTTTGTTTGTCGATTTGCCTGTTTTCATTCTTTATCTTTTTCTCTCTAGCAGATTTTTCTCTCTGTCTCAAGCTGGTTATCACATTACCTGGAAACCGGGCTACATTTGCGGTCATCTCGTCTCACAAATGATGGGATCGAGGGGTCAGTAGGGAGATGGGAGGGGTGGGGGGAGGGGGCGAGGGGGAGGAGGGGAAACGAGGTGGAGCGAGAAAAGACGAAGGAGGAAAGGAACAATGTTATATTTGAGTTTCATAGCTGCGATAGCTCTGCTAGCGTTATCTGGAAGTATATGATGCGATTTCAAGTCAAAGCTTTTTGGGGAAGATTTATAGATGAAAGCCTTTCCAGGAAGCAGTGGGCACTGTGTTGGTGAGGACACACAGAAGAGGTTGCATGAGCATGTAGATGAGCAACCAATTGAAAAGGCACAGCAATATTGTCGGAAAAGTGTCGAAGCATTAAAATGGTGCTTCACATACGCTTCCTGTCTAGCGCAAGGTAATAATCAAGACAGCTCAATTCGTTCATCTGTGGATTAAAAGATCAAGCGGTAAATGGTCGGTGTTAGGAGTGGGGACACTATTCGCAAAAACAGATGCGTAATTAACTCATCGCAGAGTGAGACGCAGAAATGATGGAAGAGACAAACATATCTAGGACAAAATGAGTTGATCAAAAACAAAACGCTCGGACTGTGTGCGATGATGACATGACATTAGATGCGACACAGGAAGGAGGAGCTAGAGAGGCCGAATAACTGCTCTAAGCGACTGATAGTGGTTGCGTCAGTTTTAACAACGTTTTGAGCTCGAAGCAGGTCGACTACTGGAAGGAGAGATGCAATAGTTGGTAGGAGAAAACTCTAACGTAAATCTAGTGGAATGCGGCTGCAATTTAGCAAATGCTGACAAATTGTAGTGTAACATTGATCGTTTAGTAGGAGTGGACCGTAGCAAACTCCCGTTATTCCGCTTAGCCTCATTGCTCCCAATTCCCCCCCCCCCCAAAAAAAAAAAAAACCAGTTCATGAGAGTCACGATTGGTGAGGAAAAGTTGAGTTGCTGAAAAAAGTAGATGTTAGCAACTGTTCAGCGCATATCTCTCTCTTGCGCGTCTCGCATGCTTCACTTGCTGCAGAATATGTATGCTGTATTCCACTGTTTCTTTTGATGTCCGACAGTTGAGAGTCACGATTGGTGAGGAAAAGTTGAGTTGCTGAAAAAAGTAGATGTTAGCAACTGTTCAGCGCATATCTCTCTCTTGCGCGTCTCGCATGCTTCACTTGCTGCAGAATATGTATGCTGTATTCCACTGTTTCTTTTGATGTCCGACAGTTGCGTGCATCCGAATTTAATAGTGTACTCGAAAATATCGTTCGCTTTGGTGGTCGCTAGCCAGAAGCCAGTGCGCTTTGAGCAGACCTTCTTAAATGTTTCATAATTCACACTCAAGCTCCATTCCACTCAACTTATTATTGTCGAGATTTGGGTTCAAAGATGGTTTTCCTGAACCGCATATGTGGAAAATGAAGTTGTAGGCTACCTCTGCCATATTCCTTCGGTCGGTTTACTCCCATCTAAGTTTGCCGATGATACAATCGAATTCCTGGCAAGCAAAATCAGAATGTTGTATGTTTTACACTTTGGAATCGCTTGATATACTTCTTTTGCAGGAGAAATACACTTGGCCACTGTACGAAACTACATTAAGAAAGATCTTTACTTCATGTTCAATTGCCAACCAAGTTTCCATGAGTGAAAATCTGAAATTCATAAAAATGCGCTTGCTTTAAACGTTCCAGTGAACGAATTGCTCTTAATCCCCACTCTACTAGAACTATGCTTGAGCAGTTCAAATATGTCTATTATCTAATTGTTTTATTTTCTTTGCCGCTACTAACTATCTTATTCAAGATGAAGATACGAGTAACTCTGAACTGAAGACTCTAAAAGACGCTATTTGTAGAGCGATTTGTAGAGTCAATTGTCGTCTGCGTGTTCTGCGTTCGCGTCTGATAATACGATACGCTGAAATTTGAATATCGGAAATTATTAAGCGCATCTGATAATCAAGTGAAAATGGTCGGAGAAAAAAGCGGCAAAACGCCGTCCATGTGAAGAGTATTGTTTACTAATTTCAACAAACTTTATATCAAAAACAAGATGAAAGGACTACATTTGAATACAATATTCCGAAATAAGTCGGCAGTAAAATACGTATGTGTCTTACTGTAGTGCTCGATATACCTGTGTTCAAAGCTCGCAGAATGCAGTTTGTAACTTCAAAGGCACCTTCGAAGCAGCATCAGAATACTGCATATTGCAGTATATGGTGCGCATGATTTGCACAACAATATCATGGATCCGATCGTCAAAATAGTGAGACCGAGCCATCTGCTCGCGAAACGCATTCATGGTGAAGATCTCCATGAAATACATGATATTTTTTCCACGGGATTTTTTATGTGCCGCAGTCTCGACTCTCCCAGACTTTACGACATTAAAATTTTTACACATCGATATACACTTGGTCAGTTTGCACTTTATGGATGGGTGCAATGATCTAATCTCTTACAAATGAAATCAACTGCGAAAGAGTAATTAGAATCGATCTCGTAAAAAAGTCATATTGTGCAGCGTCAACAAGTTTGCATGACGTCACACAATGCAATACAGTATTTGCCAAAGTAATGTCCATAACATTTCAAAGTAAAATATCAAGCTTAATCGCCGATGGCTTTCTACTGATACGATGGGGTGTAATTCAATAAGGAAATATTTATTGCTGTTTTCTGAATCGAAAGGATTGGGCACAAAGAAATACTCTTTTCGAAAACAATATTTAAAAGGATTGAGATCGCGTCTGCAATGTCTTTTACAAACAAAGACAAAATGCTAGGTGGAATTAGAGAGTTCTTTTATGTAGTGTGCCTTTCTTCATAGATTCAGTGCTAACGTCTACGTTGCCTAACCGCTGCACTGTTCTGATGGAGAACTCACGCAGAACTTCGAACTCTAACTTTGAAAAAAAAAACGGTGAAAAGGAATCTGCAAGTAAACGCCATTTTTCTGAATCCTCAATAAATACGCTGAAATCATTGTTCTTAAATATACTGATATCCTGCCGAGCATCTCGCCCACTATTTAAATATTTATAAAACGACTTTTTTGCTCTTAAAACAAACAATGCTTTTCCCTAATACATGGCGAAGTTTGTGCATTTAGTTTATAACTCTTTCGTGCATTTCTTGACAAGCTTGCCCACGACTCCCAGGCCTCAATAAATACTTTTTCGCTGGAATCGGTTGGATATGGTCAGGCATCGTTTGACGCATTACTTGTAAGGCTTCCAGTAGGACATATAAATCGGTGATCGAGATTAGAAAATTTATATATATGGCATACAAACAGTTGATATCCGAGCATTCAAAAACAACCTTAAAAAAACTGGCGATCGGTGCATCACTTCACAGATCTGGATACGGTAAATGAAAGTGCAATGTACCCGTTTTATAACTAAACGAAATTTTACTTTTCAGGCACTAATACGAAGAATCAAAAAGCGCCTTCCGTCGTTCGCATGTTTCCGACAATAGTAATTGATGTTTGCGGGACTGGCATTCTGGGTGTCGTTTTGCTACTATTCAATGTTCCAACCCTCATGGCACTGTTGTGTTCGACTCTGCGGGTGCGTTATGCGGTACTTGCTGCATTGCTGTTCGCATGCGCACTAAACGGTGAGTAATGTTGTCACAAAATAAACTTATCATGTCCTTTGGTTGATCCGTCGTATTTCCCATTTCTCAGAGTTCAAGATTACTCTAACCACCATATCAATTCAATTCATCCCCATACAGTTCGCTACGGTAACGTTATATCTTTTTGCCGATAAAATACTCCCTGAAGAAAACACAAGGGCTTATCATAAATTTAGTGTTGGACGTCGTTCACATTTTCAATCGAAGAACGAAATACGCAGAGAGCAGCATGTTGAGCTGTCAAAAATCTAGTAGCTTTTATTATAGCTTTGGATCAACGGGCACGTTTCACTAAATCGGCAAGAAAAACTAAAAAATCGCTTAGTGATTGCGGAATGTTCAATGGAATTCCAACTTCCGTACCTTTTTCATAGAAATATTTTTTCCTGCAAATTTTTCACCTTGAGACAGTTTAGAAATTCATTCGATAGTTTTCTTTCGCAATTTCTTTCTTGTATAGCGTAAACGAAGCTGCCGCCTAGACAACTTGACTACAGTCGTTTTTTCCGGTCCATCCTATTTCCGTTTATCGTGCCCTATTTGCTCTTCACCTTCGGTGCAATTCCTAAATTTAATGCATATAGCAGGTCAATGAACTTACAATTCAATTTTTCATGTACATTTACGAGTTTTTGGTCATAAAAGGACTCACCCTCCGAGGTGGATGCGGCTGACGGATGCTACTCCTATTGTCAAGCGCACCTGTGCCGTACTACTGTCGTGCAATATGGTAACCGTCATTATTAACAACCCTACAACATTCATATTTTCAGGTGTTCAGTGCCTCGGTCATTTTGCCACAACGGTGATTGTTCTTCTTGATCCCAGTTCGGGCAACAAAAGCGAAAATGCCCTTTCATGCATGAGCAATGTGAGTCATTCTCATCCGTATAACTTGTAATAACTTCCATTCTACTGTGCTTTCTCAGCCTCAATTACTTGTGATGAACAATAGAAAAAAAAACGAACATAACAAAGTACACGGAAAGAGAACTGCCACTAGCCGGATACTTCCACTTAATGTCAACACATTCGATGCAAAGAAATCCAGGTTTGATTTCATCGAGTTGTCCATTTTTCGGTTTCAGCTACTAGTACAATTATCCAACGGCGTCTCGAATTTGGCAATGCCAATGATGAAACGTGTCTAGAAGAACTTAATTGTTAACATGTTCATAGACGAGCACAGTCGGAGGTGTATGCCAACCGCTATCGCCTTCAAATATCAAATTAAAGCCATTTGCAGTTTTCTGTTGTCTGCGGGGTGTGAACACCAGAGTGGAGAAGGGTATTTATTAGCACGGTATGGTTGACCACAGCAACATAAAACAGCACGTAGCCATAGAGCACCAAGTGCCAGTAAAACAATAGAGGACCTCTTGAGCAACAGTAGAGAGCAGCCAAGCCAAAGCCAGTAGCAAAACGTCAACTGGCCATTCACAAGTATGGCACAGCTAGTACAGAAAGATGTTCACATACAGCATTACAAAATGTCACGCGAAGATTAGCTGCTTTTGCATCGCAAACCATGCAACGTGTGGCAAGTAAGACCTGACCAACCACATCTTAGAAACGCTTAATCTGCGATGGGTAAACCATTAGTGATCAACTGAGGTCGGCGAAGTCGGCCTGACAGTATCTCTTTCGAAAAGCTTCCGAGATCTAAACATTGCATGGCGTCATTCCATCATTCACACTTCGCGATAACTATGACGAGGAAATGAATAAATAAACGTAAACCACTAATGTGTAATCGTTAAATATTTTCTCTCGAAAACCTATTTTAGCCTGCAAACCTGCTCGATCAGTTCACATTTACGGCCGTGCCTGTCATGCTTATGATGGTCAGTATTGATCGTTGGCTTGTTTTCACCTACCCTCTCCAATACTGTCACCGTATGAGAAAATATGTGGCCACGCAGATTGCTTCTGCGTATATCTTCACCCTTTTGGTCCAAGCGATTTCAATAGCATGGACTGGCTTGTATAATAGGCGCGCAGGAGCAGTGATATGCGCGTAAGTGCTTTTGTATGCCTTGAGCATTTAAAATAAACGTAACAGAATATTACGTTACAGGCAAATAAGGGGTCTACTGGAACTGTAAATGGCCGAAGTAATTTGAGTTATCACATACAATTCAAAAATTCTCGGTTATGCAGCTTCTGGCATAATTCTTTACGCTTTATTGAACTACATTCACAATTAAAACAAATGGGTCTGCCCAGCCGTTCATTAATGAATAGAAGAATAGGGTGCGTACATAAAGTTCGAAAGAAACGCTCATACGGGTACTCTGCGAACCTCAAAAAGCCTAAAATTAACAAGAGCAAATGGAGACTATGACCGATAGGTAATACACATCCGAAGCAGTAATACGTGAAGAAGATGATTGAGGGTAACTTCGGGTTGCGTGACGTGAGAAATTCGATTATTATATAGTCAATGTGAATTACAATTTGAACGCGCCCAACGCTCTCGCTTATCAGATGAAAGCTTCATGTATAAGCGATTGAACTCATTATTCCTGCTGGCACTTGATGAGCTCTCGATGGTATGATAAGAAAGAATGAGCGAAACTGTCGTCATGCAAAATGAGTACAGCTATTCCAACTGAGTTGAAACTAAAATGCACTTCTGCATATTCGCTCCCTCTTCGAATCCTCCTATTAAGCTGTGTAGGTTCCTCAATTATTTACGATCACAGTGCGCGGTAATGCTTTTCTTTCAGAGTCCATTAAAAATTTTCACTGATTCAACCTATCGATCGATCATTAAGGCTTTCATGTTTTCACTAAAGTGACCGGTCGTAAAAGTGTCGGCCTAAAAAGATCACCATTTAGGAGGTGAAATGGGGTGATATACTCTTTTTGGCGGATTTCAGATTGTCCTCGCAAAAAATTCAATACAAGCTTGAGACGAACCCAATCAGTTTTTTCATTTATTACGATAAATCGAAAAACAAACTCTTGTCATCTATCACATAGTCCAGTTAAGAAAGCACTTTCTCCACTCAAGTTGATTCCAGCGAGCATTCATTTTCTTAATGGTAAACCAAGAAATGAAGCTTGCACGCTTAACAAAGACACACTAGTAGGCACCCTATGCGTGCACAAAATGAATTTGACGGCCCAAGACTCTGCGATCAAAGAAGAATTTGAGTCTTTAAATTGACTTCATTGCCGAGCACAATTCTTAATGACGGCACAATGCGAATTAATTAATTAGAGAAGCCGAAATCCATGGCATTTCAACTTCGATTTTCCCTAATCTTTCTAGCATCGCCGTTTTTGACAATCGCTGGTCACCATTACGCCAAACCAATGTAAGTAAGTAAATCTACGTTTTGAACTTCTCTAGAATTATGAGAGTGTCAAACATCCATAGAAGGAAACCCGAAAAATAAAAGTCATTTCCGAGTGAATTGCGATACGAGGCGAGACTTTCTCAAATTTACTCTTCGCAGGACCAGCGATTACTCTAAAAGCGTTCCAACAAAATTCAAGCCACGTATTGGATGCAGAATTAATGATGCAAAAAGTGCTGCCCGAGAAATCCGAGGAAAGCTAAGTTCACAGACAGCGAGTCCATAAGCAGCCTAAACTGGCATATTCCGTAAATTCGCCATGAGTAACTGTAATAGGCGCAATCGTGATTTCGTTACGTAGACAAGGAATTTTCATTGCAGCTTCAAGTGCCTACTGTACGAAGTTAACTGATCCTCTATGATATAAGAAGACATGAATCTCAAGAAGAAGAAAGCCTGTCAAATCTCTTATTTTTGTTTTTAAATACTTATGCCGCTCGGTAAGATATACTCATCAATGAAGTTTTCTTCGGTATTCCTCCTTTCACTTCAACACATCCTTCCTTCACGAATCCTCCTCCACCTACTTAAGACAATGTCAATAGAGTCTGCACGCCCCATTACCTTCTAAGAAGACATGTATATCGCTTAGACGATCCAAAAAGCCGGTGTTTCTTTTCTCTGCTATTATGTGCGTATGAACATTCAAACCCGCTTACCATAGAATGTTATCGAAAGTTGTACAGTTTATGGCGCACATATGCGTTTTCGTTTCCTCAATACTCCATTCAACAATGAACAGTATTTTTCAGAAAAGCAAATTACATGCCTACCGAATTGTACACATTGCTCGTTATAATCAGAGTGACTGCGGCTGCACTTAGCATCGTATTTATGTTGATTGTTCTGTTCAAACTGAAATTGCGTGTTGAGACCACAGCGTTGTTTCGAACAGATTCACAGCTGCGAACATTCATGCGACGTCAACGCGCCTATACAAGCGCAATGTTGATCTCATGCGGGTTCACATTCGGTAATTCTTTTCCTTTCAAGTATTGTCATCAACTGTGTGTTGTGCACATTTGGGCACTAAGCAGATAATTTTTATTTCATACAATATGTCAACCACGTACGTTTTGAATGCTAATCGGCCTTTAGAAAATTATAGGTCATCGTTGTTCCAACTGCCTTCAAAAGCACGCATTCGACGTGGCAGATCCACGTTGATCTTCGAAAGAGCTGCGAAACCCCATCATTTGCAGCAAAAAGCAACTAAATCCTCTGGCTTGAAGGATGATCCAGCCTCCAAAAGATGTCATACTTAAACCAGAAATAGTTCTTTTGCTAGATTTATTATTGTTCGAAATTGTATGTAGACTTTGACTGTCTTGAAACATTTGTGCAGTAGTGGATGAAATACCTCTCGAAGTCAGAGAGCTGCAAGATCTCCGAAGGTAGTATTAGCTAAAACAGTTAGTGTTCTCAAGTATACGCGAACAGTATAATATATTGGAGCGAGCATCGCTAATGTGTAACTTCCAATCGTCACCTTCCTTTTTTGAGCGCTTAAAAAAAACGTCTCATGTGCTATGGTCGTTTGTATTTCTCTGCTCATCGCCTTCATATACATTGTCATCTACCGTTTGCGCTGGTCCTTCCTCACTGCCAAAATTATATTTATTACGTATGATCCTTCTCTCATCTGTCCCGTTTGTTCAGACCAATAGTTGCGAGGGCATGGGAATCAGATGATGTATACGAAAGAACTCAATGAAATCACTAGAGGAACGGTTGCGCGTTTCAGTGCTCTTCGTTGTGCCCACTTGCGTCTCGCTGTACGGTCGATTCGTATATCCAGACTCTTTTGAACTCAACCAGTATACACGCTTCATTACATTCCTCAATTCGCTCAATATGGTGGTCGTTATTGTGGCAAGAACGTCCGATATAAGACGCCAACTAGCACGCATGTTTCCCTGTTTTCCGGAACGTGTCTTATCGATAGCAACTACTCGTCATAGGCATTGAGGAAAAAAGTTCGCCAATTTTTAATGAACTGTTGTATTAATCACAAGCATAGCAATCACTGTATTAACGAGAGGCTGTTAATCACCCAGTTCGAAACTCCGTCTCGCTGTAATCTTTTATAAGCGCTATGCGGATTTTCTGTGAAATTGCCAAAGTCGTCGTAGTTCGGCAGATGGTATGACGCTGAAAAATGTTGGTAAACCAAGAACATGAGATTCAATTGTATGGCATGCACCTTCCAACAACTAACGTGATATGAACATATCGTAATGCGGAAATGGCCGGAGGAGTTCAGCGATATTCTAATCAGTCAGCGAGGCGATGTTTTAATGAGTCGTCTGTGAATTGTAAGCGGCTAGTGACCCCACGGCTGGAGCAAATGCAAATTTGGTTGGCAAAAAACTGTCCTTTTAAGTGCATCATTCTCTCGTCATGACAAAATTTTTTTCTTCAGGCTAGAACATTTCCTGCTGAAAATTTGTTAATTCACGTAGGCATAATCGAATGCGCATGGATACCTGCCTTAATCTATACCCTTTTCCGAGTTCTTTATTATATCGTTTACAAGCCGATCATTAGTGTGGACATGGAATTCTGGAAGGGGAGAAAATTCAAGCTAATGAATGTGCGAAAGAGTTCGCTGGTTTACGACTCTTTGGGAAGGAGTAAGAGAACGAAGCAGTATGATTTCGAACAATATTTATTTAATATTTTAGGAGTACAAAATGAGGCTATAGGATTTTGTTTGAGTAATCTGCTCAGATGACGAAAGAATTTAGAGATAGCACAATTTTGGTCCCTCAAGAATCTGCGACCTGAAGAAGATAATTCTAGCGAAGATTGTTGTACTTAAAAGGCAAGTGGGAACGCACGACTTGCATCGTATGCATGATCACAAGAGGCTGGCCAGTATCATATGTGCTATGGCGATTCGCTTATTAAATGGTTTATTAAACACTTACTAAACGAAATATTAAATCATAAAACGCTCTTTCCGAATTATTAAACAAGAAGGTTTTGGGAACTCGTAGTGATTCGAATATTAAAAACAATTTCACTAATTTATTAAAAATTATTTTGTTTTTTTTTCCATTGGATTAAATGAAAATCATCTGCTTGATCGTAAACGTATGCAAACTTTTGATCGCTTTGAGCATATCTGACATACCGCGATTCGATGAATTCAGTCGAGATCGGGGATAGGCGGTGATCCCAGATGAAGATTATGCTCAGAAAATCTTAGCGATCTAGTTCAGCGGTTTCCATCTAGAAAAGCTATAAAGGTGTGTACGCGATCCTTCCACACAGTAAAAAAGGAAACACGTATGTATCCGTGGAAAATATTTGGCTCACCAAAATGCTCTTTACGAATTACAAATTCATAACAAAAAAAGTAAAAACTATTTTAAAAATTCTGCCGCAATGCCCTTTTTTAAGAAAAGGGTCAGAAGGAGACGGAAATCGTTGTCGAGAAGCTGCAGGAGGCGTAAACATAGACAGAAAGGTCGGAAACGGTTTGGTTGGAGGGGAGCCGTGAAGACGATAATCGGAAGCAACTCTCATGGGTTGGGAATCTCGACGAATAAGTCAGGGAAATGCTCGGAGTAGAGGCCATCGCAGTAAGGTTGTTCCAGACTCCGACACCTGGAACTGTCCCGCAATATTCGCCACATAGCTCGCTTCCTTTTCAATCCTTTTTAAAAAAAAAAACATCTGTCAAGCCATCCTTTTTATATTGATATATCCTTCATTAGAAGAATATAGCAAATTAAAACAACAGAAATAAAAAAGCATTCGAACAAATGTATACATATATATATATACTCAAGCAAGTCATCTTTTTGAACAACAATCGATTAAAATTGCATAAAAAGTAGATAAAATAAAAGAGGGAGTCAATAACAACCCTCTAGGGCAAATAAACTAACACAACGTTTTCAATAAAAATGAGGTAAAGGATTGTAAGAGGCAATGATATATAAAAGCAGTGATATATAAAATCTAATCCTTTATGGAAAAACGATGAAATTTTTTAACCTCCAAAAGTTACAGTATTCATAGTAAAATGAACTAGACAAGTGCAAAATATAGCGAAGAAAACTTTTTGGAGTCATCTTTCATAAAATTGCGTTGTGAAACGTGATCCAATAAATACTTATTGAGGTAAACGGTGCCACCAAAAAAAAAAAACGAAAGAAAGATATTTCTTTAATGACAACGATATGGACTACGTCTAAGTTCCATAACAGCTGTTGAAAGAGGAAGCATTGATCGAAACAAACACAATGGCTAATGACAAATACTGAAAGCTGTAAACAACTGGCAAAAATTGGAAGAAAAAAAAAACAGTGGAGAGGAATTAAAGATTCGCCAGTTCCGTGTTTATGTAAGCAGTCTCTTATCTAAAATATTGCATAGGGATATTAGCTACAGTAAACAGAATACGACAATAAATAGCGACAAATAGGCGAAGCTTCTTGTAGCTGTCCCTTTCACTTTATCTTCTTTGTGCGGATCGTCACCTGCATAAAGAGTAAGCAGTGATGATTCGCTCGCAATGTTACAGCCATTTCCTTCACAGCAGCAAAACGAAAACTGAAAGGAAGCGACAAAATAAACTGATAAGATTTCACAGATTATTTAATGGTAGGTGACATCTGGTGTTTAAATTAGGGTTAGGATGCCCAAGACCGTTAAAAAAAGAGGATAATCCTAAGAAATCGAAACCATTAAATTGAACTGTTATGCAAGCGATATTATAAGTTTAGCTATATTGGATTGCTACGGCTTAACAGACTCGAACAATTGGCCCTTTAGTGAACAGAAATCACATAAGAACGCTTACTAGAAATTTACTCCACTGCCTAAAACATTCAGGTATATTGTCGAATTTTTGATTGTTGTCGATGGGTAAGTTTGCCTTCACAGCAACTCAGTTCCTTGCGTGTATAAAATCGAAGTCTTATCTTGATGAAACAAACGTTGACAAACAAACATACTGCAGATGCTTTCCGAGTTATGATGATTCGAGTTACGATATTTTGAACTTACGATGACGACACTGATGCGGCAAAATTGTAAAAATATTTGAGTTTCGCGTGGAAGGCAAAACGCGACATCGTATGCGGTACCATACGTTGGTAACGATGCCGGGATGTGCGCATCTCTCATCTTGTGAGAGATGCCAGCCAGTATACAGTACTACTCCATACTAATCAACATTCTATGAGCATCATGGATGGGCTAGGCCAGCTTTCAAATTAAGATATTTTCAAATGACGATTGGATCGTCGTAACGCATCTCCATCATAACTCGGGGAACTACCTGTACAGGAAATCTTTCCAGTTTACATTCTGATACATTTGTTCTCGGAAACATTGTCACTGAGTAATGTTTCTACCTTTCCACGCATCCCATTGTAATGTTGCAGCTCGGTGCAGTTGCTCGTTCCACACAAATTTCTGTCGCCACCAGTATAAGCGCATCGCATTGAAATACCTTGACGATAAGTGCCTTCTGAAAATGACCAAATACAAAGACGAATAAAAACTGGCAAACTCATGCATTTATCTACTCCATGCACATTAGTCGACCGTATTCGATCCACTACCACATTTCAACCACCTCCCACAGGAAGCTTTTTGCCTTTAAAAAACAAAACTGTAAAGAGCTTGTGCATTTGTCAGATTTGTGTGCTTCATCAATCCTCATCGCGATAAAAATGATAGCCAAAGCGAATCTGTGCAGGAATTCGTAAGCGAATATCAAGCATAAAAATCGTATCTGAGCTAATTGATTATCATAGCATGAATTTTTCAACGTGGAAGGATCCTTCCAAAAATGTGAGTAGGAGCCAGCGACTTAAAAAACCGAAATTCTTGCTAACATACGCAAAGCCTTTCATTAGTGATTCATTATTCCCTCGTGCTATATTTGTCAAGCGCAAACTTCTGAAACGCATTGACCAGAATTTTTTAACGATTCACATTCAGTCGAAGGAGTCCTGTAGTCCTCAATATTACCCGAAATCAGCTTCTAATATTTCTCACACTTCAATGGTTAAATGCAATATTAGAAGGAAAGCATGAAAAAGCTCACGTCGATCGACAGCATTATAAAGTGTCACATGTATACATGACTTGGCTGCGCACATCCGAGTCTCGTTGAAGTAATGAAATTCCGCGTTGCTCGAATGCTAAAAATGTATCAAAAAGCCTTTAGGGTAGTTTACATTGGTGAATCGACTTCATAGTTTACGCGTAAGGGACGAACTTTTGAAGTTTTGACGCGTATTCTAAAAACTGATCCATAAAACCCTACTTACTGGCTGATCTACACGGTGTGCTGCGGTCAGCACTTAGAGCAGAAGATGCTTGATGTCGACGATTAGAAAGCATCGTCGATTGCTCGCTGATACTCTTGCGCTTTGCATCGCACTATTTTCTCGCCCCCTTACTGAACGCACTCATCCAAACATTTTTCTAGCCAAAATATGCTCAATAAAAGAACGCTTAAAATCGCTGCTTCTTGACGATCATCTAGAGCCTTCGTTGCTTTAATAATCTGGACCGGTCGCATATTACTGTTTATCTCCTTGACCGTTTGAAAAAAAAATGAAAAGAGATAAAGAAACAAATGAATAAGATACGCGAATTCGCCCAACGAATCCATCGTAACAGCTGTACATCGATGAAGCGAAAAAGAAATTGATCAGCAAAGCACAACACACAGAGTGCAAGAAGCGCATAATGATTGGAAATATTTCTACCTGAAACTATTTCAGTGCAATCATTTCATATCTGATAACAATAAAAAAAAGGATTTACATGAATGCAATCAGTCATATCAATGTGCTTATATGTTTGATTTCCTTTTCATCGCCAACGGTACTAAATTTGTGAGTGAAGATTTACTAGCAGATAAACGCGCAAAACAGATTGCATTAAAAATTTATTTCCGTTAAGAATAGAATGTACGCATAATCAGTTCAAAAATTTCTCTCATAGGACTACTGAGTAAACTTCGAATAACAACATACGAGCAGAAGTATCCAAGAAGTATCACAAATAAGATCACCTTCAAAAACATTTTGAGACATAGCCATGATAAAAACATGTTTTTTCCCTTTTAAATGCGCTCCAGTTGTAACTCGATGTTTGGCTCAATTCAATGCTATTTTTGAAAAGAACGCAAAAATAGCAATAATGCACAGATAACATCATAGTTCCGTATCAGTTTGATATCGACATACAATCTAACGAACGTGTACTCAATCCAGGGGCAATAAAAATCAAACGCAGATTGTTGGCTGAACAACCAACGAACACTTTGATGAAGTGCCACTTTGAAGAATTTGTGAAGAAACGGATAGAGTCACCTCGAAATACATAGGAGATGATATGCAAAAAATATTGTGAAAAGAAGATTCTTCCTAGGGAATAATATTGATAAGGAGTTAGCTGATCACGGGCATGCAAAAAGTAGGACGCCGGCTATACGACCTTCAGAAGAAAATGACTATTAGCTCTTCGAAGAAAAAACGAGACGAGCAAGTAGACAACGGCTGCTTGCCGTACTCGACCATCGTATGGCAGTTATTGTGGCGGACAACAGTCTGTACGTTTCTTTGCCTACTAAACAGCAGCGCGAGATGTGATCCTTTTGTGATGCGAGCAATGTTACACTAAGAAAACGATACTTCACAACATCAGGATTACTGCCCAAGGGGGTCATCGAGTTGAGGATGGTCGCTGCACAGGAGAGTTTTCAAGAGTTTTGCCTGCAAACGGAAGGACTTCTTTGAGTCACGCGAGAGTAGTAAGAATTTTCTAATCGAAACGTAATGTCATAAGCAGTGAGAGTGTAATGGGAATTACCAGAAAAGTAGCTGGGAATGCGAATTGATGTATGATGGGGATGAAGGATGGAATTGGACGTAGGCGGGGAAAGGATGGCTCAATGTGATCTAAATACCTGTTTGCGATAAACCTGGCTCCAAGAATAAAAAACCGTTACCATTAATAGCGGTCTTGGACTATGGACATATTCGCAGCGATGCTGATTTGTATTCCTGTACGGTTAAAGGCCAAATGATCTTCCATGAATGTGTGGCGAGGGTTAAAAATGATAACTTACGAATTTTAGAACAATCAAATTGAGCCAACTATTCCTTTCAAGGCGCAGACGGGACCTTTGGAAATTTCGATTTCCATTTTCTATCCAGCTCTTAAAAAGATACGAGCGAAGAGTGCGGCAATTTTAAAACTGAGACCAACGAAGCGAGAAAAAAATTTGTGAGGCAAATGAACGGCGAAGAAAAAAATTTCCTTTGTCAGCGATTTCCGTTCCCTTTCAGACTTTCAGTGAGTTCGTAGGCCACAATGAAAAACATTAGAGTAGCAACTGATTTTCGGCATAAGCTGTTAAAGCGACGAATAAACTCCACTGCACATAAAAACCAACTTCCCCATAAACACTGTAGTACCACTTCCCGTAAGCAGTTTTTGTCAATGCTTTCGGAAAATAAAGTGAGATTTTCGTGAAGACAGTGGTTTGAAGAAAATTTCTAATGCAAAAATTTTGAAACTTGGCTGATCTAGTCTTAAGAACAAGTATCGGGTTCACAATAGATTATTACATTTCATTAAGATATCAGTACTGGAGATGCCCAACGGAAAGTCTAATTAGGTCGTTTAATTCCACGGATTTTTTTTCGCGAAATTACATTTTTTTTCTTTCAACAAATTAAACACGACACTTTCATCATCTCAAAGAGGCTAACGTCCAAGTTCGCATTGCCATTAATGAAAACAACCGATCGAAGTTTATATGCTCGCTTTTTCCTTAATTTTTATGAAGGAATTTGGACAATTTACCATCCACTATATCACAATTATTGAATGGATTGGTCAATTTTGACATCTATTTTCAAGCGAAATGGATCATGAGCGCGTTACAGCGGCTGTTTCTATTCGATATGAGATGGCCAGCGAATAACCTACAAAACCGACCAATCCAACTCGCTCAAAGAAAACACATTTTTTTTGTATTTCAAAATAAAGTTGCTGGTACTTCATTCACGCAGCGATTTCCTTTCATGTCGAGTCTTTAGCAAGATGCAACCATTCGCAAAAAAGATGCCACCTTATTTTTAGATGTTGCTGGATTTTCGAACTTTCTCATAAGAACTTGAGAGGAATATGAAAAATAGCGAATCGAAAATGCAAGACGCGCATAATAATTGTATGCGTGCAGCTCACCTTATGTGAACGCTGATTCACATGCATTTCGCCTTGAAGGCCCACATCGTTTTCATTAAGGCCGATCGCATGCCTTACGTTTTCGAATTGCTTCGACAGCCAACAAGATATAGGAAACCGGGCTCCAAACCAATTGGTAGCCTACGCCGAAGCTGAGATTGTTGCTAATCGAAGACGTAAAAAGAGCAGCTACGCTTGTGCATGCGCCACGCGTATTACACGAGATACATGCGTAGGAAGCGTGACATATGAAAATACTGTGCCTAGGCCCTTATCCATAAGTTACAAGTTAATGTGGCTCAAACGAAGTTTCTCCTGATTAGAAAAAGAAGTTTGAACGCTCATGACAAAATATCGGAATTATAGCCAGTCCTTGTGGATAGCCAATAGTTTATCTAGTTTTCCGTCCAAACAACTTCTAGGTCCTCAATTTTCAACAAACTCCGATCATCGCTTTTCACCTTTCTTGTGAACTAATACGTAAACTTGCAAAAAAAAATGCTTGCATACAACTTTGTCGACATGTAAAACACTAAGAAATCGGAAGCACATGCTGCTGGCCAGACTTTTGCGCATAAGTTGCTTGTAATACCCAACCGCTCCTTCCCTCAAGAGTTGTGCATAAGGCATTTGGTACACGCTATGGTGCACGTCTTATTTCTCACTTTATTATGGTCACTGATACTCCAGAAAAAACGCATTGCATTTTCCGATTCTCGTTTCAAAGCTACGTCTGCAACATTGCGAAATCAACTGTATAGAAAAGCTGGGAAAGCCCACCCACCTGTTTTATGATCTTCGTTGCACATTTCCTGTAAGTTAGCAATGATATCTGCACATTAAGCATCATTATTCGTTTTTGTTAATTGTTCTGTCCAGTTATTTTTCACAGAATCTGCATTCAGTGATGTTCAATAATTTTTGCCCATTACGACTATTCGATAATCCTGTCGAACAGATCTTGTTGAAACTTATCAGTATGTAATTCCATGTTTACTCTAACTTGAAAAAAATATGTCAGGAGTTTACAAATGCGACTTTTCTCATCATTTCAGGCAATATCGTTAGAAGTTCACGAACATTTGACCGCATACTTTAAAATAGTGCTCAGTTGCGTGCTCATGCATGCTCAAGGTGTGTCAGTAGACCAGGTGAGAAATCATGGATTTGGAAAGTGCTGAAGCCGTCACCTAAATTACTGTAATGGCTTTTCGGGAAAGGAGATGGCGAAAATGATGTTTTTTTTCGTTGTTTAAATTCATTTCTCCCCTCAGACGGCTGCAGTCGCCGATAAACTGCAAGAGTGCGGACATCGGTGGCACAAACGCGGATTGCAATGATTTTTCATTTTGTACGCATCGACTCTTCCGATGGAGTTTTACTCATATTTACTATCACTCATTTCCTTGCTATTCCTTGCTCATTACACTCGATTCTTTCTGTATATATGTGCAATTTATCTACACGTGTGCCGGTATAACAGCATTTCTGTTGGTGTCGTTTTGTTATATATTTGTTATATATCTCACTGCCTCGTGCAGTTTTCTTTATTCATGTGAATAAAGGCTATTCTTCTTCTTCATTTATTTCACCAGAGCGGAGATCATCGACAAACGCGTTCTAATAAGAGTGGCACAAAAAAACGCTTGAATATATTTTAATACTTCGGACACATTCTAATAATTTCACAATGAGCCATGCTCATTATGGACGATTTCCGCCGTACGTATTATGCTTTATCATGAAGAAAAGCGGCCAACTCAACGACATATGGCAAACCGAACAGTTGGAACTATTCAAAATTGAAACTGCTTGACGAAAACCTCTAAGATTTGACGCTTCCGCGCAGACAGCGCCCTTGAGAAGCCGTGTGGAAGCACAACATAGAATTCTATCTGTTCGAGCACTGAATGCCGCTTCAGTGTGCTCACTTGAAAAAATCTCAGCGAAAAAATTTTGTGCTTTTCTAAGCTCTTTTTACTATGTCGGCGTAGTCAAAAATTCAAAGCAGAAAAATTTTCGTCATCTAATGGCTGGAAACTTTCCATAATGAAAATTGGCGATGATTTGTGCGCTTTTAAAGTTCTCGGCTTCTGCTTCATCACTAAAAGAAATTAGACATCACGGATGTAAAAACACGCAAATGCTCCAAAGTGTCACTGCAAATGATATCTGACCCCCTCCCCTCCCCCATCCTGTCCTAAACTATCTGTTATTTGATCCACAAACAATTGCGGCTTTCGGTTAACGTCCAACCACAAGTGCGCGAAGTGTCTAGCATTTCGTAAACAAAAGTATCCCCCATACATTCCATATTTATATATTTTTAACTAAACACGCACCCCTGCAGATATATGTGTAATTATATTTTTTTGTTCGCTCTGCTTCTGCAGAGTGCAAAAATACAATTTTCGTATCACTTGTTTTTCTTTCGGATTGCATTATATAGTAATAATACAATCCTGACTCTTGAGTTATGAGTTCTCAATGTTTCTTTTTCTCTCCCTGTGCAAATACTGCGTCGACAGCGATCGAATGAAGCCTATTTCAACTTTCAGTGGTTGGTTTGGGCGCAATTGACTGAACCTACTGCAGAGCTCAGAGAGCAACAAGAGCAGTAGAAAATTTGGCTTTATACTTTGCCTCAAAGCCGCAGATAGACAATGCAAGAAACATACAACAGTTACACTACTATTTTGGCTAGTTAAGAACGTATCTGGCAGGTTTACTGATCACAACGAGCTATGGATAACGTTTAGCCATAAAAGACTTGAGGTTAGTGTAGCAAACGAAACAGATAACTAATTTTTAACCTCTACAGGAACACTTCACACCAATTTCTCAAGCCACGTATAACGCTGAAAATTTCATAAATTAATGATCATAATGGCGTATCATCTCGCGTACTCGCCCATTACTGACTGAGGATTCCATAAATATCGAAGCGTCTGATATGGCGATGAAACGCTTCGGATGGCACAGAGGCGCTTTTTCCCTCACCGCCTCTCCCTCATCTCCCATTGATTTTTCAAAATTTTTGTGGGTCACCACTTCCAGAACAAAACAGTCCTTCACAAAATTGAGCCAAAATTTCGTCCATTACGATTTCCAAGTTACGAAAAGTCTCAAGCTACGCAAGTCACCTCACGAAAACTCTCAACAGCCTCTTACTGCAAATATCGTCAAACGCGCCAAAAATTCCATTCTTTAAAGAATGCTGAAATGTATGGGTAACCAGTCTGTCCCGAATGAAGATAAATGGACAGGAAGTGAATGTTATCGTGCATTCTCCAAACATCTGATCTCAACTTTCATGTTAGTCGTGTACAGCTCATTATCCGTGAAAAGTTTATTGTTATTCGGTGCTTTTTAACATGCATCTTGCGGGTCAGTTCTCAAAGGCCTTGAAATTTGCGAATAAACTCCTCCCTATCGACTGCTTAGAGCGAATATTTGAAATATGCAAGCGCAACCCCCGTCATTTTCTTCCTCCAGTTGAGGAGGCTGAGGCCAATTGCCAATTTTTGGATTTTTGCGGAAGGACCCTTAACCGTCAGCCTGACAAGCACCGAAAGAACCAAAAAGAATTCGAAAACGTTTTTTAAAAAATCGCCCTAAATTACGAATTTCTGTTGTGATTTCAGCACTAATCGCTCATATTGGCCTTTGTTCGCGAATTGCTTTCAATCTTGGGGCTTTTTGCTTAAGAATGTTGACCTTCAAAATTAAGATGCAAGAAAGGATCTCGCAAAAATTCATCAAAAATTTTTGCGAGGCCGACGATAATTGTGCAAAAATACAATATTAGGGGTAGGAGGGAGTGGACGCGGAGAGATGTATCGGTTTGCGGTTTTCAGAAAAACTGATGAGGTGAAGTGGAGGATTTTTGAAATAGCAATATATTAACTGAAGTGCTTTTAGGAGGAATTTCGGTTGGTCACCGATGATTATGGGAGGGAAAATTTAGTATCACACCTTATCCGCTAAATGATCACAGCAGCTGCAAGGAGGTGTCGACGTAAGCTTCATTAATCGTTTGCAAGGGTCGAGTTATTTAGTGCATGAAAACAGCAAAATCACAGCGAGCTCTGAATGCATTACCTTAGAAATCAGAATGCTACTAGACCGTTTGTATCGATCACGCTTGGCATTGGTATTTCGAAACCGTAAGGTCGCTGCACAACATGGTAAAAGTTGCGAATATCTATATAAACGGTTGAACGTTGACTGTTGAACAAAAATAAATTAGCGAAGACTGATGCTGATAAACAACACAGTGCCACTTTTGAGTGCTACGAAAAATCATGAGTGGAATGCTGCGTGGAGGTAACCGAACTGGTCGGGTTTTGATTGAATTAGTCAGTTCGGCAACTTCATGACATCACCCTTACTCGATTTGCTATGTATATGACTCCACAGGTTTTTACCTCATTTCTTCAGGCTTTTCAGATTTGACAGCAACTGCGGCAACAACGAGTCTGCTGGGTGGTTGCCCAGGATAGCAGGAGGTTTCGAAGAAAACTTCATTAATCTCGTGCAAAGGTCGAGATAGTTAAAACATTCTTGAATCAATGCTTTCTTTTTGAACAACAATGAAAACAGCCAGACCAAAGCTTACTGAAAATAGAATATGAACGGCTTGCGCCCTGAATCCTGATAGAAACCTTGAATCAACAGCGTGCAAAAACACGCGAGATGGCCATGAAAAACATCAGATGTTGCAACTGTGCAACTGGCCATAGAAATAAAAAAAGCAAAAAGCAAGTGAACGAATCCATCACGCCTCTCCTCTTCCGATCGCGCAAATCAAATGGCAATAACTCATTTTTATGACATCTTCAAATGTAAATCGTTTCAGTGAGTTCTTTTCGACAATAACATGCCACTCGCCCGACGGCTAACTTGTTTTGCTAGAATCCTTTCAGAGTCAACCGTTGTATGATCCAAAATGCTGGTTTTATCGCAACCAAAATAACTAGGGTTTCTTATCGAGGTCATCGCCAGTATTGCATATTCCTGGATAAGAGCTTCACATTGATAAATGCGCACTTTGTCTTTGTTGATGTCATCCGAAATGATAATAGTAAAAGCTGAGTAATTCGGAAGCTCGTTCATTTTGATACTCACGTCTACGGCAAAGAGTAACTGAGATAAGCGCGTTATGTGAGAGCGTATCCTGGTCTGACCTAAGAACGAAGATAATCGAACGAGAAGTCTAAGCAACCAGAGTAATGTGCAAATCGATTCGATCGAATTTAAAGATCGTACAGTTGAGCGCTCTAACTGCAAAATGCAACTTCTAATAGCATAATAATGCCAAGTAACTATACAATCACAAACGACGTCCGCTTTAAGCGTAAAGCGGTACAACAATGACTGAATTTTTCGTGCAGTCGGCGGTCGTTCCGATTTGGTTGTTGCTTGATGCAAAGGACCCAAGCGGGTGCTCACATGAGGCGGATGATGTTTGCATCGAGCGCCGCAAATGAACGCTGGCTATCGACGTGGCAAAATCACTCACTGGTAGTATTAGTTGTGGGGCGCACTGCCACGTTCGTGAGCCACAACTGATCGGTAGAGTAAAGCTAAGTGGGCCACAAGGATTTGGCTCCCAGCATCAGCACCCTTTCTAGCGCATTGCTATTCCCTTTCTCCGAAGGAATCACAGATTTCATAAACGAGGTATTATCTGTCACAATCTTTGGTCTCGTACACAAGATGAAAATCGGATTGTCTTTGTTGTTCGCAATTAGCTATTTCATAAATCGCTTTATGAATGCACGCACATGTGGTTTAGAAGCATTGTGCATTTATCATGGGCGTAGGTCGCATCTCATGACATTGATATATATGGGGATTGGTTTTTGCTGCCGTGAGGAGATTTCGAAGGAAGAAAAACAACAACAAAAATTAAGGTTCGATAAGAGACTTCCGCATGGTATCAGTTCTCTGAAACTTATTCATACTTACGTCCTCGTAAAAAGCATCTATCCATGAAGATATACGATTATACAGCGGCATAATTTATATAGCACAACTCTAGATCGTACCCCATAAAGGTGCTAAAGATGGTGAATTGTGTATTATATCGCGGAGAAAAAGTTACAGTTAGGAATTGCAACAAAGGATAAGCGCGATGCGAGATTTTCATGATGTTCGAAAAAGTGAGCATTTTGCAGCTTTCAGGATGTTCACTCGATTTATCTTAAAGAACCGTAATCTCAATACACAATTACATCCTTTAAATGAACTTCTGGTTTTGACTGAGTGAAGGCATTTTCTCCATACAATGGAAAGATATCGCTCCTTCATCCCTTTTACCCTCTCACCTCCCCCATCCCATCCCTCTTCCTTCTGTAGCAGGAGCACTTGTTATGCTGACAGGTTTATTGATGACGCGTAGAACAGTGAAAACAACGTCAATAAGGAAATCATGCGAAACAATTCAAAAAAAGACATTCTACGGCATAACTTATGACAGCAAAAGTAACCTGTCAAGCTTTGTTTATCATTTTACGTAAATCAGCATAATTCATGCACATATTACCTACCGCAACTTCATATGGAATATCTCTTACTATCGAAATTCGTTTGTAGATGCTGTCGAAAAAGTGATGAGAAAAGTGTTCGACTGACTATTAACAGAAACCATGGTAGATTTACGTTTTAGTATGTTTTGCGATCAGCAAAATCGGACAAATATGCGCATCACAAAAAAGCAAGGACAGCAGTTAAAAAAGAAGCTAGCGGACTAGACCATAAACCGGCTAGCAATGAGTGTCAATTAATTTTAATGATCAATTTTGTGACATTTATGCGTTAAGTACATCGAGCGATAATTGATAAGAACTCTTTGCTTTATTTTGTCGGAACATTGTTATCATTAACAAATTCTTTAATAGCTCGATACGGCTTTTAGCAATCTGTAAGGTAGTTTTTAACTAATGAAAGTCCAAATTAAAGAGGACCTTTCGCAGTTTCAAGTGGCGATTCTTGTTAGACAGCCGAAGTTGAAAATGAGAATTCTATAGCAGTCGCGCTCCTCAACAGTCCCTTTATATAATAAACCCGAAAACACCGCAATTAACTATGAGAATATTGCGAAATTTTTTAAGCAAACAAATTGGATGCTAGAAAATTGAATGACCGTAAAATGACGCTCGATTTATACGAATGTGATTTCAGTTTTCGCCTTTCTACCTAGATATGTCAGTTATTCGCCTAGTACATAGAGCTAGCGTTAAGTGGAGAATTTGATGACGATGCCCTCCTCGGCGGGTAACGTGACTGCTCCTGCACTCAAATCGATGGGCTGGCGTGGATAGTAGCCTTCTGCATTGGTCGTCGCCGTTACTACTTCACCCTTACCGAGATTCATTCCTTCGAGCATCGGTATTTCATTAAGAGGAAGTGACACTGCTGAAGTGCCAAAGTTGAATGCGCCTACGATTGCCTAAATTTGATTGCAGTTTGTAATGAACGTTTCAATATTTGTTGTACACAAGATCAATTTTCATTACGAAAAATTTGAACACAGCAAAACTTCTAATACAATCCCTTTCACCAAAATTTGGTCTTGGTATGCTTGGAATAAAATAAAATAAAAGGCATAAAAATTTAGCTTCTAAACCTGTTGTGATTCAGTTAAAGGGTGAAGTTGCCCGCGAGCAATACCCATGGGTATTGTATTCGGGCAACTTCACCCTTTAACTGAATCACAACAGGTTTAGAAGCTAAATTTTTATGCCTTTTATTTTATTTTATTCCAAGCATACCAAGACCAAATTTTGGTGAAAGGGATTGTATTAGAAGTTTTGCTGTGTTCAAATTTTTCGTAATGAAAATTGATCTTGTGTACAACAAATATTGAAACGTTCATTACAAACTGCAATCAAATTTAGGCAATCGTAGGCGCATTCAACTTTGGCACTTCAGCAGTGTCACTTCCTCTTAATGAAATACCGATGCTCGAAGGAATGAATCTCGGTAAGGGTGAAGTAGTAACGGCGACGACCAATGCAGAAGGCTACTATCCACGCCAGCCCATCGATTTGAGTGCAGGAGCAGTCACGTTACCCGCCGAGGAGGGCATCGTCATCAAATTCTCCACTTAACGCTAGCTCTATGTACTAGGCGAATAACTGACATATCTAGGTAGAAAGGCGAAAACTGAAATCACATTCGTATAAATCGAGCGTCATTTTACGGTCATTCAATTTTCTAGCATCCAATTTGTTTGCTTAAAAAATTTCGCAATATTCTCATAGTTAATTGCGGTGTTTTCGGGTTTATTATATAAAGGGACTGTTGAGGAGCGCGACTGCTATAGAATTCTCATTTTCAACTTCGGCTGTCTAACAAGAATCGCCACTTGAAACTGCGAAAGGTCCTCTTTAATTTGGACTTTCATTAGTTAAAAACTACCTTACAGATTGCTAAAAGCCGTATCGAGCTATTAAAGAATTTGTTAATGATAACAATGTTCCGACAAAATAAAGCAAAGAGTTCTTATCAATTATCGCTCGATGTACTTAACGCATAAATGTCACAAAATTGATCATTAAAATTAATTGACACTCATTGCTAGCCGGTTTATGGTCTAGTCCGCTAGCTTCTTTTTTAACTGCTGTCCTTGCTTTTTTGTGATGCGCATATTTGTCCGATTTTGCTGATCGCAAAACATACTAAAACGTAAATCTACCATGGTTTCTGTTAATAGTCAGTCGAACACTTTTCTCATCACTTTTTCGACAGCATCTACAAACGGAGCAATACCCATGGGTATTGCTCGCGGGCAACTTGCCTTTACCAGAAACACTGTATGCTTAACCTCTATGACAATTAAACTGAGTTGCCCGAAAATTTCCATCCTTTTGTAAGAAGCACAAAGTTTAGTCCCTCTCTCATCCCGTTCGTTCCCTTTCGTTCGCCAATGCCATGTTATGCAAGTCAATCGTCCACCTCCCAAATTTACTCCTTGCTTTTTCTACCAGACTGCCCAATGTTTCTTTCATTAATTTTGCAGAACAAAACAAAATGCCCTGCGAGATTTCCTAAGTACCCGCAAGAAAGAAATGCAGCTGTTCAAACGATTAGTCGACGTCTGTTAAATATGTGGCATGGCGAACTTCACATCCTATCTAAACCATCCCATCAAAATAATACGCTTCCTCGTTATCGCGAAATCCAAAATTCTTACTTAACGAATGCTCATTATGGATTAGATGCGGCCTAAGCAGTAAAAAAATAACATTCATTTCACAGCAATAAACAAGAAAGCCTTTCTTCCACCATCTACAAGCAAAAAACGATGAAGGACAAAACTATATCAACATACTTCTTCTCGATTCCCATCAAATTATGTCAGCTCAGAAATTATAAAGCTCATCTAAAACAATAGCCACTAACGTTTCCTTGAGTGGAGTTTTGTTCGTCTCGATAACGTGTAAGCGTAAATCCATTGTTGATTAGATCACCGATATGTGCATCACCATACGCCAACGTTTCATCACGTTTGCGCATTTTTGCAAGTTTTTGGAACATTTTCAACTGAGAACGTGACTGACCATATTGTCGCTGCAAACTCAACCATTCATTCGATGGACGCTCTCCATTAATTTTCTAAACTCATCAAAAACTTCTCCTCATTTACATTACATAGGCTATACGCTAGCGATAACATCTATATAACGCACGATCATTATGAATCTGAGCTAAGGCACTTAATGAAGAAAGATTATTTCCTCCGATAATATCGATTTCCTAAACCTGCGCTTACGAACATCTTTTTTTACGAATTCTCGCTCGGTATAATAATGCTAAATGTTGAAGCCGAAATAGCAAGGCGAAATTTATGTGGGCAATGATGCCAATAAAATGAGGCTTCTCTATTATTTGGCTAGCTGGAAAATAAACCAACTGGAAGGTGCGCCAGATGATGGGGATTGCACGGCATGTGCTTGTTTTCGATATGATGGAGACTGCACCGCGTGTACTTTTTGCGATTTTGCTTAAAGCAGTCTGGTTTGCTGTGGAAAATGATGCATGTCAAAATTGGAGCCGCTATCGTGTTCTCTTCCACAAGACTTCTACAATCGCTTTCCAAAAATTTCCCATTTTTCATCCAGAAATTCAAGTGCCGGTCGTGTTTAATACACGCTGCAGCGTACAACGATTTGCAACTGTGAGCTCTAGTCTCGGTTCTGGGAAGTGGATTTTTTGGGCTAGCCTTTAGGCTATCTTTTCCTAATTCCCTAAGAAATGGTTTAGCGAGAAATTAGCGCACTGCGCTTGAATAATGTTTCGAAGCCCTCCCGGTCCAAACACAGTAGGCCTGCAAATTCCATCGCAACACCTATTCTGATTTTGGAATCGAAAATACCAGGCAAACACATATACACAGACAAAAACGTACGCGTGGGTATAGCCACTATTTCGGCATAATGGGCTTTTACAACTGCGAGAAAAAAACGCGCAAAAAAAATGTGAACCAATTTGAAAATGAAACACTCACGGCCCAGTTGACTTCTTTATAATCAGGATTGACATCGATCTGCGGTGTTTCGGCCGTTGAGAAGCCGGCATTTCTTGAATCGTCCCATTGCATTGCACCACGCTGTGGGATAGCCTGCAACGCGCGATGTATTCATATTTCTACTGAAATTTCTGTCAATTATACGTCTTTGTCAAATACGGGGTAATTGACAGAGTTTTTGGTTGACAAATTGACAAATTGACAAATTGACAAAATTTAAAAATTTCGGAACCTCTTTAAGGAAGATAAAAAAATGAACTAGACCATCATGTTAGTTTCAAATTGTCGCAATATTCATAGTGAGTATGAGTCTACCAACTTTTATCTGAATGTGTCATGTAATAGTAATGCTTTATTGCTACTGTCTTTCAGACAGCTGTAATAAACCACCTTTAGCTCTATACATCCTCATTGGTCGCCTCTCACTGATCTTGGCATATTTGAAACAATCAAAACAAATCAGCTAAGCTTGGATACGTTGATATTATGATTCATACGATTCATAAGCGCATGCAAACCGCACAGAAGGAACCAACCGTGGAATCGTTTGCCAGGTCTCGCATACCGATCTCTTCACCGTAGTAAATACTGTTAGTTCCTGGCAAGAGTAATTGAATCATCGTTAAAAGTTCGCCTTGTTTACTCGACTGAACGCGAGAAGCTAACCTTGATAATGACGGATTGCCGAACTGTAAATGAATGGACCGTATAAACAATAATAGCAAGCAATGGGACTTTAAGAATTTAAATGGGGACAAGAAGCAGTTTTATATTGGAGAGAGTGAGATTTTCATCGGAGATATAAGAAGCACGGGTTTTTAAGAAGAGTTCGGCAGAAATTTTAGACAACAATGTTCTCACGGTCAAATCATTTCCTATCCATATTTGTTTTGAAATTTTGCCTTTTGGTCGGAATGAGGGAAAGTCTCCTAAGAATCAATTTCAAAATATTCGGCCGCCACGGCTTAAAAATTATAGAAACTTCGCTTAATGCCTCTTGTTGCATACGTCACTGATTACTGTGTGTATATTACATATATATATATATATGTATATATATATTTAAGCGATTTTTCCGCCGACAAAAATTACGAGGAACGTTAAAATAGTAAAAATAAGGGGAAATCTGGTTGCTTAAACACGACTCATAAAAGGGATATCATCACAGCTCACATGATCCAACTTGAAAGAAGTAGCCTGCTCAATGTCTGCATTACAACAAGAGATGTAGTTGATTAGATTCTTCACACATGTAATCGGACGGTAATGAGGAGTGTACAATGAAAGAAGCGCTTTGTCAAAGTATTCTCAAAGCGATCCGCCAATACGACAAGTTAACTGGCTACAGATTACAAAGTGTTGAGGAGCCAACATAAGTGAATTTCGTAACTGTGTTGTTTTCTCAAAACTGCAATTACTGTAATTCTTGCAATTCAATAACATCACGCAAGCCTTTCCAAATTATTTTGACATCATTTCTGAAGTTTTAGTAGTAATCAGCATTATCTAAACAACAACATATCGTATGTGTACAAAACTTTTCGAAATTTTAGTTCGCAATAAATGAAAAATTTCGCAACTGTGTTGTTCTTACCTCCCACATGGGTATAACTTCTTCGTTATCTTTGTGGAATGAAAGCACATCCGAGAGGAGTTCATGCACACACCCAGCAACACTATCCTCATTTGTATAGCAAATTTGATTGCCTCGACCAACCATACCCAATTCGTAGTTAACAACCGAGTCTAAACCACTCGATGCCAATGATCTCTTATCATTCTCTTTGGCGTTATCACGGTACGCGTAGAGGATTCTGAAACAATAGTTCCAAAGAGGACAGTTGAAAAGCATTATAATGTAGGCAGGTGAAAACTGAAGGGCATGTTCATTTTAATGTAATCATCTAATAAGGAGAGTTGTACTCGTTTAACGCGGAACAATAAGTTCTCGTCACTTAGCCGTCTGGAGAGCAGAGCTCATTAGTGAACGTTCACGGTGGCGTCATTAAACCAGGTTAATTTCGTGCGGAATTTGCTGCATACGCAGTGTATTTTCTGTTGCAAAGTAGACTGGTAGATCCTTTCAGTGTCGTTATGGAACTATGCAATTTCCAACGAGAAGGACGGTCAGGTCACGTTTACAGGGAAACAAATTAAACTAACTCCTTTGTTTTCAACCGTCTTAGGGTCCCATGCCGCTTACTCAAAGGTCACTTATTCGTCGGTTACAGTTTCCAGAACAAACGTTTTAAAATCAAAGAATAAACTTTACTGACATTTTTCCAAAAAATTCAGCACTCACGATACTTCGTGTCAGCTAAACGATATGCTCTTTCTCCAATGAGTAAACTCAGGCATGTAAAAACGAAAACCTTCACGAAGAG